>BRDA01004319.1:0-17214 GCA_036984385.1 Crenuchus spilurus | reverse complement strand
TATATGCTCAATTTCCTTTTTCCAGCCACTTATTGCTACTTGTCCCAACTTTTTTGGGATTTGTTGACACTGTGAAATTTTGAAACAACGTATTTCTCCTTTAAAATGTTACATTTACTCAGATTAAACTTTTGATCTGTCATCTATGTTCTATTACAAATAAAATATTGACATTTGCCATCTCCACATCATTGCCCTCAGTTTTTATTCACAATTTGTATAGCGTCCCAACTTTTTTGGAATCCGGTTTGTATATGACTGTAGGTGTAAAAATAATAAAAAGTCTCAAATGACATGATTTAAAATGACATACAAATGCGTCTCAAATCCGATTGTCAGAACAAAGCTTTTCAGATTAAATGAGTTGCAGAATTGCGACCAGATTGTTTTTATTTAATTGTTTGTTTGTTAGTTTTTGTTACTTCTGTCAGCAGCATAAAGGTAAATGTGTATGTTTGTCTTATTCTCTGTGTCTCTGAAGGTAAAATCAGTGCAGAAAACAGAAACGGGTCTAACTGTCAATCTGTCGACAAAGGACCCAGAAAACGTGGATGCGGAGGAAAAGACCAGCCACATTCAGGACGTGGACTGTCTGCTGTGGGCAATTGGAAGAGAGCCCAACACAGCTGGCCTCAACCTCAGTCAGATGGTAATAACAGTAATGTAAATCCAATACACTGTCATTGCCACAAGTACTGGTGATGGGTTGACGGTGCTTAATTTTTGAACATTTGTAGAATATGTAAAATTTATAATGTAAACTTAAAGATGTTTTATTCTTTTTCCAAGTGGAAATTTACTGGATTTAACATAAAATGAAGCAAAAAACTGACCATACAAACAGAATTATGGCAGCAGAACAACAAAGAAAACTGTTGCCTTCAATTAACCACACCTGGCGTTACCTGCCCAGGTGCATTTGTCCTTCAGATTATCCACAGATTGTCCACCTGGCCTGCAGAGGTTGAAAATGTGCTCCTACACACTGGCCCTTCACTGCATTTTGAGAGTGTACATTTATCCAAAGCACAAATTGAGCCAAGTATTATATTAAATATACATATGTTTAAAAAAACATACTTGTATACCCTCTTAATATCTTACTCAATTTGATGACGAACCACAAACTTCTCAGCATATCTTGGTAATGGGTCTTTCAAGACCTGACCCTTTCAAACTCAGGATGCCACTCAGGTGCTTGTCCACTCTTTTGTCATCTCAAGACTTGACTACTGCAACTCACTCCTGGCTGGTGTTCCTATGTGAGCCATCAGACCTCTGCAGCTGATCCAGAATGCAGCTGCTCGGCTGGTCTTCAATCAAGTTCACGTCACTCCTCTGCTGCATTCACTTCACTGGCTTCCTGTAGCTGCTCGCATCAGATTACTATCCCTGATGCTCCCCAACAAAGAAAAAATGGACCAGCCCCTCTCTACCTATTGATAATGGTCCAGTCTTGAACCCTTTGAGCTTCTAGTATGGCTTGGCTTGACCCGACATCCTTCAAGACACATGGAAGGCTAGCATCAAGACTCTTCTCTGTCCTGGCACCCAGGTGGTGGAACGAACTCCCACTGGTTGTTCAAACAGCAGAGTTCCAGAGCACCTTTCTGTGTTGCTCTGGATAAGAGCATTTGATAAATACCGTAAATGTAAATGTTTCCCATTTGAATGTTTATTTTTCTTTCTTTGTTTCCATTTTCCTGCATCAGTGGCTAATATTCATGTTCCACTTTTTCCAGATCAGCTCAATGCTGAACCTGTTTTCATCCACGTCTTATGTACAAAGCCCAAAGAAAACATTGGGACAATTTGGAAAATGCAAAAAATATGGGGGCAGCCATGGACTAGTGGTAAGGATTTGGTCTTGTGACCAGAAGGTTGCCGGTTCGATCCCCAGACAGGACATGACTGAAGTGCCCTTGAGCAAGGGACCTAACCCCCCTAAGGGCTGCCCACCGCCTCCTGCACAAATTCGAATATGTTAAAAGCAGAGGTCAAATTTTGTTGTATGAAAATCACATTGGCAAATTGGTGAATCTTAATCTTAAAACATCTTAGATTTACATCTTTGTTTTATTTCATTGCAGACAGTATGAACCCAAAATATTTCATATTTTGTCTGATTAACTTCTTTTAATTTGTTGGTACACATCCCTGCATTTCAGGCCTGCAACAGATTCCAAATGAAGATGGTACAGTAAAGCATTTACCACTTTGTTGCCATTCAAAGACCTCTCAGCCTTTAGTCTAAGACTTCATCTGACAACAGTTTATTTATAATCAAGTCCAGTAACATATTCCTCCATGACACTTTCAAGATAGACGTCCATGGCATCTGTTTGAATTGAACTGTGTGCCAACACTCCCTCTGTTTCTGCAATCATCCTTTTACAGTTTAGTTCTTCTTTCTTCTCAAGAGCTTGTTTTTTCGTTGAGTTAAGCCACTCTAGCCAGTAAAGCTGGTCATTCAGCCTCAGCCTTGCTGCTGCTATTTATGCAACAACCAAGGAACTGATACCAGACTACTTAGGTCCAAACCATGACTTAGTGTTTCACACCTTTCACACTCAGTACTTAAGACTACGTTCACATTACCAGGCTGAAGTGACTAAAATCTGATCTTTAGTCTTAATGTTTCTCAGATTTGATGTTTTCAGGCTGTGTGGACGTCAAATCCCATCTTTTCACATCAGATCTGAGTCACTTTCATATGTGGTTCTAGATCAGATATCAGATCTGTGGACTTGAATGTGACGGTCAGATCAGATTTCATGTCTTTGTGCTTGTACACATGTGTGTAGTGGGTGAGGCATCGTTGGCTTCTCTCGTTTACTCACGTCGCTGTAAAAACAGTAAAAGCAGCCAGCTGGCATTGATTCACCTTCTTCATCTGATCATGTACAGTCCAGCACCTGCAAATCAGTCTCTCATAAATACAGGGTTGCCAGATCCCCAACCCTCCTACTGATTTTGTAACAGAAAGTCACACTACACACTAGCCCAAAATCTAAAGTGACACATTTCAATGAGCTTTAAAATGTAAATCTTCTTGAAATCTTACTTCCTCATCAATTTCTCAATCACACGCAACGGAGGAGGCTTGTGTTTGTCTTCACCCTCCTAGAGTCAGGGACAGTGCAAAGTGATGGAGAGAGCCACTAATGGGTTGGGTTAATTGGGAACTACCACATTGGGAAAGGAAGAAAATTGGGTAAAAAAAAAAATTAAATCTGTCCATTCAGTATGTCTAACTTTAATGGACTCAGACTTGGAGTCTTGTTTTTGAAACACTTCTTAATGCCGTTTTGTGCTGCAGGGTGTCGAGCTTGATCCAAAAGGACACATCATGGTGGACGAGTTCCAGAACACCACACGACAAGGTGTCTATGCAGTTGGGGATGTTTGTGGAAAGGCTCTTCTCACACCAGGTAATATATCAGTTGTTTACATTGACCATAATTCCATTATTTGTATATAGATTCAGTGTTCTAATTGAAAAGTTAATTAATTTAAAATAACAATTATTGCTGCAGTCAGATTTTGTAGCTCTCTGGATATTGATTACCTTACATATTGTATTATGACTATAGTATAGTACATATTGTACAAATAGTAATTATTCAGATTATTCTTGTTTCCTGTTAAAGATGAAATATACTATGAAGGATGCAATGCACTTCATACCTTCATATTAAAATTCAGTTCACTTCAGTTCATCTTTATCTGTATACCAGTACAGCTTAAACCTAATAACTAAAAAACTGAGTAATGAACTAAAATGTATTGATTAAAATTTAATTACAGACACATTTTACTTTACTGTACATAAAAAATGTAGCTTTGTTACTTCCCATCCTTATGTATCATTCAAATTGCTGTTTAGTGTTTTTAAATTAAAATTAAGGTGTCAAATATCAACTCATGGAAATAGTGACAACACCCCCCAGTGATGCCCACTGCCCTTTTTTTCTCTACCCATCACTTTCACAATACAAAGTCCACTGGATACTGATTGGTCCACCAGAGCTGGGGATCCTCTGAGTGTTTTGGCTCCCCAGTGACAGTATATCAGCAGTAGTTGGAAAAGAGGCGGTAACCGCATCATATGCATCAGAAGTGGCTTGTGCTCTTCACCCTCCAAGAGTCAGGGACATTGCAAAGTAATGGAGAGAGCTGCTAGCGGATGGGATTGAAGATTCATGATTCAAAGCTTTATTGTCACATGCACAGTAAAAAAACGTTTCCCTGTACAATGAAATTTCTACTTTGCTGTCCACACTGGATGTAATAGTACAGGAATGAAAGAGAGAGTATAATATCTATCACTAGTGTGTGTTTCACTGCATGGAAGGGTTAAAAGTTTAATCTCAGTGTTAATATAACTTCACGTTTAACAGATGTTTTGCTTGTCCTGCCCAGACACTCGACCTCTGTATGTGATGAGCTCTCAAAAGAGGATAATTTGACGTCTTTTTCTTTTTCTGTGGAAAGTTGCTATTGCTGCTGGGCGAAAACTTGCACATCGACTGTTTGAGGGCAAAGATGAGTCTAAAGTGGACTACAGCAATATTCCTACTGTTGTCTTCACTCATCCACCCATTGGTACTGTTGGACTTACTGAAGGTAAGCTCATTATGCACATATAAGGTACATAATTTCAGTGCAAGGAAAATAATACCAAGTGAAGAGCTGCAGCACCTGTAGCTAGAATCTGTAGTGTAGAAATGATAGGAACATGATTGTGACAAAATAAATAAATAAAAATATTTAAATCAGTATGTCACAATTAATGTTTCAATCAAAAATAAACTAAATATCTGAAGAGAAGTTGGAGCTTAGACTTTAAATACCTCTGAAGTTCTTGTTAATTAATAAAATGTCTTTGGGACTATTTGCAAAAATATGCAATATCTGCTGGCTCAGGTCCAGATTCAGGACTGTTCTGTAATCTATTTTTGCATGTTATTCTGAGCAAATCACAGTTGTAAATGTGGTAAGTTGTTGGAATGCCAGTGATTAAATATTTATTCAGAGGTGGTGGAAGCATGAACATAAATTTAATTATTATTCACTATGAATAAAAACTTATACATTATTAAAAAATATATTAATAGTATTTTATAAATAATGACTAGTTACTATTAATAATATACTAACTATTAATAGTTTTTATTAATAATAAAATTTAAAGAAATATATATTAGTATTAATATTAATAAGTTATTACATTGAACATTTAATAAAACTCAATCTTTCAATTCACTGACTGGTTGTAAAGCCTGTAGCATAAAATTATCACCAAATTATGTGTTTCACCTTGTTAGTCAACTTCACTCCAACTCATTATCACCAAATTTACACTTAATTTTGGAATGTATGGTCAATAGACCTCATTTACATAAAATTATTCCTAATTTTTGAGTAAAAATAAGCAGTTGGGTCAATTGGACCCAAAGACCAAAACACGGCCAATCACACATTAGCAAGAAAAGGCTTAGCCAATCGATGAGCTTGTGGATGGTCTAAAGGGAAATGGACTTCAGCTGGAGTGGTTGTTTTTCCGCAAGGTCCTAATGCTTTGCCCATCTCCATTTAATATAGTGTAACATTATTAGTGGATGGTAAAAAGTCCAAGATATGTCCCCCCCTCCCCCAAAAATTACATTCGTTGGTAATGCCCCCCTGTTCTGTTGCTTATTTACTACCCAGTTAAACACTATGTATGAAAGTCTATTTCTCAAAAGAGACGTCTGGACGCTGTTGACAGATAACAGGTTAACAGTCTCCTTCAGTATTTAATAGTCATAAGACTTGTCACTATAACAGTAAAATATGTCATCTGAATGGCCATTTGGAATAAATGTGGTAGAAACTGAATGTCACTGCTTGCTTGGAAGGACAGCATTGCTTGAAAAAGGGGTTGATTGGCATGACCTCAGCCTGCCACCAGAGGGAGACAGAGACCTGTCACAAGGTTATTGGTGCCAACCAGCTTCACCTGTGACAGACCCTGCTTAATATAGCGGCATAAACTTAGCAAATGTTGAATATTTATTAGATCCAGCAAATCGAAGCATTTTACATTAACGCTGCACAAATCTAAACAGTAGGAGAACTGGTTCCATAAAAGGGTGGTACTAGAATACATCCTCTATACAATTAAGTGTTTTAAAGAAGGGACTTATTTTCGTTCATGTAATGTAACATACACTGCAAGTCAAAAATGTAGACACATTCTTATTCAATGTTTTTATTTTGTTTTGATAAACCTAGACTTTCATTTCGTTTTAAAAAGCATAAATGTTCTGTTTAAAATAAAACTCTCCATGGTAACAGAACCAACAGACTGAAACACTCATTTTTTTTCCTACTTTTCCCTAAATTTTATTATTATATTGTTACCTTACTCTACCCACGTCTTTGACTGTACTCTAATGATGATGCTGCTACTGCTGGAACCTTAATTTCCCTGAAGGAACTTCTTAACGGTATCAGTAAAGTTCTATGTGTGTGTTTGTCTCTGTCTTTCATTCATTCATTCATTCCAGTTTAATCACAGGCCACATATACAAGTGTGGGCCATTTATCCCAGTTACTGTTGTGGATTTTCATCATGATTCCTCAAATATACCCAATATGCAAACGTTTAAAATGAAAGGGAGGGAAGGGGAGTTACACTATGTCTATGTTTTGCAGATGAGGCTATCAGGAGCTGGGGGAAAGCAGTTGTGAAGACTTATACCACCTCCTTCACTCCCATGTACCACGCCATCACAACACGCAAGACACAATGCATCATGAAGCTTGTGTGTGTAGGAAAAGAGGAAAAGGTGAGTGCTAAGGGGGACATAATATGAAAAGCCCAAGTTTTCATTGCATGGCACATATCTTTGGCATCTGAAGTGCCTATCATCCCACCAATAGGGATGGGCGGTTTGACACCGAGGCTCCGAAGCTTGTCACCTTTTCCGACACGTGCTGATTCGACACAGTGTACCGGAGCTTGCATTGAAGTCGCTACTATCACGTGACTATTACGTTTGAAGCTTCGATGATGGTCAATGAACCACCGGAAATGGGCGGGACTGGTTCAAAGCTTTGGCGCCATCCCATGTCTCAGTGACTATTTAAGAAGCAATAAAGCTCATGATGACAAATATATGACAAAATATTTCTTCTAATCATATAAAAAACATTAATTGAGGCTCTCAATAATGACAACAACCAAGTATTTATTGCATGACTTTAATAATTAAAGATGGTCATCAGCAGATCAGAACAGATATTGAGTGACCAGTAAATCTCAGGGTTCATTTGCTTTGTGGTAAAGTGCAGGCTGTAATCATTTATTTCAGCCACCAGATGTCGCTGTTTTCTGAGGCTTCAATGCCTTGAACCTTTTTCGGCACAATCAGGAAGAAGCTTCAAAGCTTAAGTGAGGCTTCATCCACCCATCACTACCCACCAACTGTGAAATATGATGAGCCAATCTGCAATTAGCCAAAGTGAGAGAGGCCTTCAGTTGTTTAGAAGTTATCCAGGGGTTCTTTGTGACCTCGCTGTCTATTACACGCCTTGCTCTTGGAGTGATCTTTGTTGATCGACACTCCTGAGGAGGTAACAGTGGTCTTGAATTTCCTCCATTTGTACACAATCTGTCTGACTGTGGATTGGTGGAGTCCAAACTCTTTAGAGATGGATTTGTGACCTTTTCCAGCCTGATGAGCATCAACAACTCTTTTTCTGAGCTCCTCACAAATCTCCTTTGTTTGTGCCATGATACACTTCCACAAACTGTTGTGAAGAGCAGACTTTGATAGATCCCTGTCCTTTAAATAAAACAGGGTCCCCACTCACACCTGATTGTCATCCCATTGACTGAAAACACCTGACTCTAATTTCACCTTCAAATTAACTGCTAATCCTAGAGGTTCACATACTTTTGTCTCTCACAAATATGTCATATTGGATCATTTTCCTCAATAAATAAATGAGCAAGTCTAATATTTGTGTCTCATTTGTTTAGCTGGGATCCTTTTATCTAATTTTAGGACTTGTGTGAACATCTGATGATGTTTTAGGTCATATTTATACAGAAATATAGAACATTCTGAAGGGTTCACAAACTTTCAAGCACCACTGTAGTGTAGTGTGTATTTTAAGACCCATCCTGTGAATAAAATTTGTTCTTCACCCTGCATGAATTCTGAAGCTTTGAAGAAGGAGGTGAGCAAGAAGACCGCAGTGTGTCTAGTGAAAATGTGTAAACCTTACAGAGAACGCAGGGATATGAGTTAACTTCAGGTTAAAGTAGTATATTATGTGACATTTTAGTCATTATTCTGATTATTAATTGATTTTTATTCACTATATTTGATGTTCTCTACGTTCCAGGTTGTCGGCCTCCACATGCAGGGTCTCGGGTGTGATGAGATGCTTCAGGGTTTTGCTGTGGCTATTAAGATGGGTGCTACCAAAGCAGACTTTGACAAAACTATTGCCATTCACCCTACATCTTCAGAGGAGCTGGTAACACTGCGCTAACACTTCACTGTTGGCAGCTGGGCATCGCCTGTTCTGGAATCTCCCTAGTGAGACATGTATGATTCCATCTTTGCTAAAGGTGAGCCAAAAAGGCTAAGAACCAAAAATACTATAGAATACATCACAGTGATAAACCTGCGTTTAGTACTGTGTGTGCTGTCTTTTTGTCCCCTTTTCACTCTTTTTGCTGTCACCTCATAACACTGTGAGGTGTGAAAACTTGTAATTGAGCCCCCCCTCCACACACACACACACACACACACCTTTTACAGTTTTCTCTCCTTACTTCTGACAGGTTTTCAGTGGGTTTTTGATTAGACTACTGATTTGGCTACTACAAAAATAATAATAACAGATTCTGTTTGGTATTAGTTTGTTCTGATGGAAAATTAAACTAAGACCAACTCTGTTTATCCCAGCAAGACTTGTAGACCTTTTCTATAAAGCCCAACACAAATTTTTCATTTCTGGGAGACATTTCCCCATTTCCCCAAATGTTTCTTTAAAATAATTTACTTTCATATATATATATATATATATATATATATAAAATTAGGGTGGTCCAGGGTATGCATGTTTTTTTCTTCCCACCGTTCTATTTGATGCTACTATGGTGGAAAAGTGTTATTTTTGATCACAGTAACTTAATATTTTGGGTTAATGCTCAATCAGATTTATTGTAAATGTAACTTTTATTAAAAGAAGGTCAGAGACTGTAAACAATGCTGCTTAGTTTGTGTTTAGTTTACTTACTGTAACCTCAACATTTACTGACTTTTTCTGTTTTTTATTCTTTACTATTAAATATTCGTTACATCTCACATGTTGAATTGCAAACCAATTGTTTGTGATGCTGTTGATGACTCAGACTCAGTCAGTCATAGTGAGCATCACGGCTCTACTCAACAGTTTATTTGGAAATGAAATGGTTTGTTTTTAGTTTCTGTACTTTTTGTTATGATGTATAAACTGGTAATAATCACTTATATGAGAAACTTTGCGTTGAGCCTAAAAACCCTAAATATTAAGTCATTTTCAACATTTTTTTCATCACATTCGTTAATTCCAGTGGCATATTAAAATAAAAAGGTGGGAGTTGTATTATTTTATTTTTTACAAACATTTTTGGACCATCCTAATATACATATAGTGCCTTAATGAAAAGTTAGCCTCTCTACACAAACACATTTCTAATTTTTAAGTAGCATTTGTGCTCATCTTTACCAAAGATACTGCTTAGATGTTCTGCTTATTTACTGTATAGTTCTTGCTTGCAGACTAATCTGTTAAACAGAAACTGTGGAGCAGTTTTCCAGACATGGGTTGAGAATTTAAAATCTGTGCTTTCTGTATAAAGTTGTTCATTTTTAACTGAGTTAACAAAGAAAACAAACTCTGAGAAGGTTGTGCACAGTAAAGGTTGTGCGAGGTCAAAAATAATCAAATCTGTCCACTCAGTCATAATTCCTTTCTTCACCTCTGTTTAGGACTGTTTTTCATTCCTTTTGGACATCTCTGTTAGTGACTTTGTGACTTCAGAGCATCATTAAGGTTTGGTTTAATGTAGACCATGTCTTTCCTTCTGGAAGATGATGATGTTATAAATGATTCAATAAATATTAGATTATTGTTGATTTAAAAACAGTTGATGGCCATAAAGCAGGAGAAGGCCAAAAGAAGAATATTAGATAATTATTGATTTGACAGTGCACAAAATAAAACATTTTACAGTAATATATGTAGCTCAAATTAAAATGTAATTATGAAGCACTTTTTACAACTGTTGCTGTCTTAAAACAGTTTATGCAGCTTTACAAAAAAATATGGGTCCAAGCCCCCTGGGCGAACATCAGAGGTGATAAAGGAAAACAAAACATTAGAGGAATATATTTTGAGAACTACAAAAGGTACAAGAATGAGCTTGATATTTTGTGGCTGGTGAGGATTTCTGCTAGTGTGTCGTATCCAGAGAATTTCTAGTCAAAGTCTGTACAGGACACCATCACTGCCTAAACAGTATCAGGAGTAGCAGAAGATGGACTAAACACTAAAGTCTCTGACACCCAGCCAGCCACAGCTTACAGGTGGAGGTTCTGGGACACATGCTGGTGCATCACAGTGTTGATTCTGCCCCTTCACTCCACTGTCAACAAACTATGTCCATGGAGCCCAGCTCTGCATTTTTTACCTAACCTTTTTTACCTAACCTTTTACCTAACAGAAAATCTAATTACCAAAGACTTGAATAAACGAGTACATTTTTAACCCGGCCTGTGTCTGATTGATTGAAAGGTTATTCAAAAGTTTGGGGGAGGGGGGTGAGCTTTCTCTGCTGTCTGTTTCATAATTTACATCAGGATTTAAACCAGCATTGTGTGATCTAAGTAGGCATGATGGTTCATAAGATATTTCCTTATTTTAGATATGAGATTTTTGCCAAGCCATTTATATAATGACATGATAAAGTGTTTGTACCACTAGACAGTTAAATGAGTAGAAGATGTGGAACTGATCTCCAAAAGCCATAAAGTAAAAGATGAAACTTTTTTTCATTTATTATTATTATTATTATTATTATTATTATTATAAACTTTATTATTTATTTATTTATTTTTGCAATTTTAGACTAAAAGCTGCAAAAATGTTGTACATTAAGAAATTTGAACCATCATTACTATTACTAGAGTCTCTGACTTTAAGCTTGTTAGGGTTACGGAGGGTGGCTTCTGCAACCTATATCCCTAACCGTACAACACCATAATGATCCTAAGGACACCTCCAAAGTCAAAGTCCCCCAATCTAAGCATTGTTGAAAAGCTGTAGACTGTCTTTTAAAAAAACAGTGCATATAAAATGGCCCAAAAAGCCTTTTTTTCCATGGAAGAATATGCAAAAGACCCCCAAATAAAAAAAGGAAAAGTCCTTTAGCTGGCTACAAAAAGTGTTTACATGCTGCAAAAGGGGGTATTACTAATTTCATACCATGGAGGGTGCCCAAACTTTTGCTTTGACCTTTACCTTTTTTATTTTGAAACTGTTAACTGATGGACAACGTCACCTTGCTTATAATATTAAAGAAATGTGTCATCTTTAAATTTAAATTATGTCCTGATTGACTGGGGTGCCCAGTGTCTGTCAAAAACTCATTTTTAGTAATCAGTACATCATTTGACAAGCAAATTTTCAAACTTTGTATTTCTTGCAAGGCCTCTGGCTGCTGTGTCTGGACTAAATCAAGACTTTTGCTGGAACATCCAGTTAACAGGACATTACACTAGTCTTGGGATAATAAAACTGTTTTTTTGGTGCATTTCTTGCTTTCACAATACTGTGAAGATGAAGAAAGTCTATCTTGGAAATAATACTTATAAGTACATCAAAGAACATACATAGATTGATTATGGTACCAATGTTTTTCACAGTTGTACCTCGTGCAACAAAAAAGCCTTAAACTAATATAAAAATGACATATTTAGAAAAAAAAAATCATTGCCTTAAAAGTTCTTGGCAACTACACTTTTTGATCTACCATCTCTTGATATCTATTGTATGCTACACAGTGGCAACACTGGAGTAACTCAGTCATACACATTTGAATCAGAAACTCTGAAAAAGATCAATTATGCTTTAGATTTCCTTGATTAAAAAATTTAAAATCAGCAACATTGTATGTTATAAAATTGGCAGACAAAAAAATTGTCACCTTGCATGTTTAAGGTGGTAGTAACTTCAGGCTCCTGCAGATGGCACTGCATGAGGATGATCGGGCTATAAATACCTGTGTGGTGTGAAACAGGATTCATATTCATTGAGAAAAGGTGATACAGTGCAGTGAACGTCTCAAGGTGGAAGATGGTTTTGCTTGTATACACCTGCAAGTTCAGCTACTTCCTTCCTTCTCCTGGCCTTTGGTGCCCAGATGCATTCATTCCTTTTAGCCAATCATTAAGATTTGCTTTGTGACCATTTTTCACACATTGAATGAGACATTCTTCTCTGTAGAGTTAACTACAGTACAAGTGGCTCAATGACACCATTAAACATGTAATACTGACCATCAAAGAAAAACATGTAACCTGAGAAACGCTGCACTGGTGTTAGAGTCCGTATTAATATATCGATTTAGTAATAGCTTCAGTTCTTTTATCACTGCAACATTCACAGTTTTCATTGATCTTCTTAACAGATTTGATGGGTTGGACAAATAGAAAGTGTTTTTTGAAATAGCACTCTCTTTTATACTCAATAACAAGTGTTCATTTCTCTGATATTACAAGAAAAAGATCATGAATGGCACATAATTCAAAAACAGATTGATCTCACAATCCTCTGCAAAATATCTTGAATAAATTTTTCTTTTATCATCTGAACCATCATTTAACCCAGCAGCAATTTGTTGGATGGAACTTTTTTGTGACATAAAGAGTACTCTGCATACAAAGAAACAGGTGCTTGTTTGTTCTACAGAAGCACTGAAATCAACTACATCATCTCCCATCGTCATTGAGACTTTTTCTACAGACATTACATACATTTACAAACTCATCTTTTCTCACCTACTATGATCAACATTCAAATATGATATTTTAAAATCACAGATAACCATTTTCCTGCTTTTGTGGACATTAAAAGTTGCATATACAGCACTGTGCAAAAACCAGCTATTTACTTGGCAATAAGGGTACTTGTACAACCACAAGATGCCTTCTCTCTAAATACATTCATTCATTCATTCATTATCACACCCGCTTAATCCTTATCAGGGTTGCGGTTAGTCCCCTACCTCCTCACTGGGCGCAGGGCAGAACATTACACTATTCAACTAAGCCCAGGACAGGGCGCCAGTCCATCGCTGGGTGACACACACACAATTTTTTTTTTTTTTTTTTTTTAAGAGTACCCAATTCACCTGACCTCCATGTTTTTGGACCGTGGGAGGAAACTGGAGACCCCGGAGGAGAACATGGAAACTCCGCTCAGATGGGGAATCGAACCCAAGACCCCAGCGCTGAGAGGCGAAAGTGTTAACCACTAAGCCACCGTGCCGCCCCTCTCTAAATACAAATAAGCATAAATATAGTAAGAAGTAGCAATAATGTTGATGATATCATGTTAGCTTAGTTTGTTTGAACAACATATGTTCTTGATTTAATGACCAGCTACTGTAATACTGGGACTGTCATGAGAACAGGTTTGGAAGGATTAAATCAACACATTAAAATGTATACAAATTGTACTTATTTTATAATTTTTTGGTATTTTGATATTATTGTATTCTTATATTCGTGTTTTTTTTTCTGAGCATGCTAATACATACAGCTCAAATATAGCTTTAAAAACTTTCTGGGCTTATCTAAGACTTTTGCACAGTACTGTACATTGGTCCCAAACTTACAGTTCACTGGTAATTTGGCCAGTAATTTTCTCAGAAATAAAATTAGGAGCTTCTGTAAAAAGAAATTGCTTGAGGACCCTCATGTACATCTGTCTCATTATGCCTAGTTCACACTACACGATTTTAGCCCAGTTTTCTAGGGATGGGCGGTTTGACACCGAGGCTCCAAAGCTTGTCACCTTTGCCGACACGTGCTGATTCGACACAGTGTACCAGAGCTTGCATTGAAGTCGCTACTATCAATGATCTATATTACTGGATAGGACACACGTGACTTTTTAACGCGCCGGCATGGAGCCTCCATGTTGTGTGGAAGCAGGGCAAGATCGGAAGGAAGACAGCGTTTACAAACAACAAAAGGGCTGCAATGTTTTGTTTTTATTGTTTTACTTATTGGAATTCTGTCAGCAGAGACCAGGGGATCACATTCCACAAGTATGTATTCATTTTAAAATGATTTATTAGGTAAAAAGATCAGACAAAAGTTGAACAAATTAGTTCTCTTTCAAGGACAGTAAAGACATACCAACATACATGTATTGATGCTGTATTATGTATAGATCAGTACCTACTACAGGGTTCATGTGAATGCTTGCAAAGTCTTATAAAGTCTTGTATACAACCTTGGTCAAAAATAATGTCTATAATGTCTTATTCTACAGATGGAAGTCTTGCTATTATATGGAATATTTCTCTTCACAAAGACATTAATTGGCTTGAATACAAGTAGTCAGGTATAACTTAAAGGTGTGAAAACATGTAGAATTGTATGAATGTTAATAAATGAACTTAAACATTAAAAAACTGCCTTTTAGTTGGAACAATAACACTAGCAACAAAATACAGGATTTCCATGAAAATTTATTATTACAAGTATTTCAATACTGTAACATTAAATGAACTCGGATGATAGCTTTGAATATTTCTACATTTACATTCTACATTTTATTTACGGAGGTCTCCGTGTTCTTTACTTTGGATTAAGACAGTCGACAGGTTGAAAATAATTATAATTTGTGTATAGCCATCGGTCACTAGCTAGTATCAGCAAGGCAAGAAAACATGGCTATATTTATGTCAGTGGCCATACGATAGCAGCATTACACAATTTAATTCTTTGTCTTCTTTGTAAATAACTTACATTTTGAAAGTCGGATAATTATTAACGATTTTACAGCCATTAGAAGTCATGTAAGCAGTAAGGCCTAGAGAAAATGTCAGCTACGGCAGATGTGAGAGCCGATAGTAGCCTAACATGTCATCAACCATTTTAATACTTTGATTAATGTTAAAGAGCTTTTTATCCTCTTTGTAAAGAACTTTAAATTTAGAAAATCGGACAATTATTAGCGAAGTTAGTGTACTGGTGGGTACTACATTACCCATAGTACCTTGTGTATGTGGAGTATGCGCAGAAGGTTGTGTAGAAAGTTCAGTAAAAAGATACTGCATGTGAAACAACTCTCATCTCCGTTTGTGTTAAATAACTACCATTTATACATGGTGTCAGAAGTGAGCGTAGTGTCTGTGTCATTGCTGTAGGAGGTTTTTACCGGCACAAAAGTGTAAGAAGAGCTCCGAAAACGGCACTTATACAGAGAAACGAAGCGCGTGCGAAACTCGCGAAACTTCTGAGGTTCACAGAGCTAGCGAGTGAGTGAGTGCAGTTCCCAAGCAGCGAATCACACGATATATATATAGTGGATAAAAGACACGATGGCAGTGGCTGCTGTTCAAATAACACACCAGGAGCCGTTCGACTTCTCCAACACAGCTGAGTGGCCAAAATGGATCAGGCAGTTTGAACGCTTTCGTCTAGCATCGGGACTGAGCACGAAACCGGAGGAATATCAGGTGAATTCACTCCTTTATGCAATGGGAGACGATGCTGACGACATCCTCGCTGTGTTACTGCTAAGTGAGGCAGATAAAGCAAAATACGACATAGTTGAAGCATTTCAGCAACACTGTGTGGGTAGACACAATATTATATTTGAGAGAGCCCAGTTTAACCGCAGATGCCAAGAAGAGGGAGAAAGTGCAGAAGCATTTATAACAGCAGTGCACAAACTAGCAGAACATTGTAATTTTGGCATATTAAAAGACGAGTTAATTAGAGATCGAATAGTGGTTGGAATCAGAAACCGAAGATTGTCCGAACTTTTGCAGCTAGATCCTGATTTAACTCTCAGCACAGCAATACAAAAAGTGCGCCAAAATGAGACTGTGAAAAAACAGCAAGTTGTACTACATGGGACTAAAGATACAGGACTGGCTCAGAGTATGAATGTCGACTTTATCAGAGGAACAACGGGCAACAAAAAGACATTTCAAAACCAAAAGTATGACAAACAAAACAGGAAAGGTTTCAACCGAAATAAACACAACCAATACCAGAAAGACTGTGGTAGATGCGGTACAGGAAAAAAACATGCATGGAAGGACTGTCCATGCGAGAGATGCTGAGTGTCATAAATGTCACAAAAAAGGGCACTTTGCTGCTGCATGTCGCACTTCCAGAATGGACTCAGTCTCTCAGTGTGAATATGAGAATCTAGAAGACTATGCTTTTCTAGGAGAATTGTCCACAGCTGAAGCCCAAGAATGGACAGAAGCCATATCAGTGAATGGGACTGTTCTTGATTTCAAACTAGACACAGGAGCAGCTGTGTCTGCTGTACCAAAGGATGTTTTCAACCACAATAAATTGGGTAATATTCAAAAAGCACAACAAATTCTATATGGGCCAGGACACAACATTCTTAATGTAAAAGGCTGTTTTAAGGGTGTCCTTTCAGCAAAAGGGTGTTGTTGCAAACAATTGATTTATGTTTTCTCTGGACTCACAAAACCACTGCGTGGTTTACCTGCCATCAAAGCATTAAACCTTGTACTTCGCGTTGACACTGTTACCCAACATAAATCGGACTTTGTTGCCACCTATCCATCAGTGTTTAGTGGCCTGGGATTGCTACGAGAGCCATATAACATTGAGCTGGAAAAAGATGCAACACCATATGTACTTTCAACACCCCGCAGAGTTCCACTACCTCTGAGAACCAAAGTTAAGGAGGAGTTGGACAGGATGGAGAGCATGGGGGTCATATCAAAGTTGAGCACTCCTACACCATGGTGTGCAGGGATAGTCGTGGTTCCAAAACCAAATGGGAAAATCCATTTATGTGTAGACCTCACAAATCTAAACAAGTGGGTCAAGAGAGAACGCCACATCCTTCCAGCTGTAGATCAGACCTTAGCAATGTTGTCTGATG
>BRDA01004316.1:0-29537 GCA_036984385.1 Crenuchus spilurus | reverse complement strand
TGAGGAGAACGTCCTGTAGACTGGCACTGTTAGCACTGCTGGTAGACCTGTATGACTGTACACTTCATACACCTGCACATTCAGCTACTTCCTTCCTTCCTAGGCCATATAATCAAAACGTTCAGTTATGTTCCTTTACATGTAGTGAATATAAAACATGGCTGTTTACCTTTTTTTCTTAAATTTCGAACATAAATAAAGTTCTCAGCACTTAAAATGACACACCAGGTGGCCGTTTCCTGTCTCATCAGCCACTCTTACGGTTCTCTTGTTCTTTCTGTTGGAGAACCTGTGAAATCTAATGACCTCTCCCAGGTGAATCACATCTGCCTAATGTTCAGGCACACGTAGGGTCTATATACAGTTTTTATTTTTTCTTATTTTGTCATTTTATTCGTCTTTGTTATTTTTGCTGTCCAGTGTTGACCAGAGGACAGTGGGCTCTAGATTCTCTGTGTTTCTTCTGTTCATGAGGGACTAAAGGTGTCAACGCCAGTTGTTAAAAGCTATATTATATTAAAGTATTTGATAAAATATTTAGTAAAAGTCTTGTCTCCTGTATTTTTGTAACATTAGCCAGACTAGTAAGGACAGTTACATCACCTTCTCTTTCAAGAGTTGCCCCAGAGGTTCTAACCAATCAGAATTAAGCTCTGTCGTCATCACAGTCTCTCTTCTTAGTGATGCATTAGTCCACATCAACTCCTCACCACCATCTCTACTCGCACAACAGCGAAACATCACCGTAAACCCACGTTTAGCATCTCTAAACCAGATTATAACCTCGTAACACCTACACAACACCACTAACCGGCACTGGAGAGGCACTGATCAGTACACACAGAGCTGCTTTAAGTCCAAACGTCTACCGAACCTCTTTAACATCAGCACTAATCACCAAGCTGAGGTATTTACATTTCCCACCAGCCAGAGGAATAGAGCCGCCAAACTATTTAAGGTGGAATGGGACAGTTTTTAAGCAAATTAATGTAAACGATGAACCATTTAAGGTCAGACGGGACGTTTGTAGCTGCATGATTATCTGTTGTGCAATTTAAGGTGGAATAGGAAATTTTGTAGGCACATAAATGTAACTACTGTACCATTTAAGGTGGAACAGGATATTTGAAGTTGTATAAGTGTTATTGGCTGTCATTTAAGGTGGAATAGGAAATTTTGTAAGCACATAAATGTAACTACTGTACCATTTAAGGTGGAACAGGATATTTGAAGTTGTATGAGTGTTATTGGCTGTCATTTAAGGTGGAATGGGAAATTCGTATGTACATGAATGTGACGGCTGCACCGTTTAAGGTTGGATGGGACATTTGTAGTTACATGATAATCTGCTTTGCCATTTAAGGTGGAATAGGAAATTTGTGCATAAAAGTAACTGCTGGACTATTTAAAGTGAAACGAGTAATTTGAATAAAAAAACTCAAACTTTGTACAAAAACAGAAGAAAAATGCAGAAATATGTTACATGCTCATCACTCCAGACACAAGTATAGAGATATAAACACTAGAAAACATCGTCTTTAAGAGTCGTACGAGTTCGGTAAAAGTAGACCTTTAGCTTAAGTTTCAAATGCAGGATATAAACTATACTCACTAAAACCTGGATATAAAAATGTCACTTTTAAAAGCATCTACATTTGGGGTGCTATTCTCTTTTCAACATCCATTTGAATGTTTAAATGTTTTTTATTACAATTTTGAGGACTTTTTTAACATCACACATTGGAAAATGTGAAAACTGCTCGAAGCGGAAAGCCGTCAGCACGGTCTTCGGTATACGATACATAAAGAACTTTAAATTACCCCAACAAAGCGATGAATTAAAAAAATCTTATTAATTTTTGTGGTGGCAGCAGGAAGAAGCTCAACATGACAGGACTCTCAGATAAACTGGTATGTATTCCACTTGTTGCATACGTTAACCAGAGTAGACTGTAGGACAGGATGGCATGCCATTATACTTACTTCACTTAACTGTGTTTAAAAAATGGCTTTTAATCATATATACACAATTTGCCACTTACATCAGATGATGTTAACCAGCCAAGAGTCCAAATTCTTATTTTTAATGTAGGACTGGAGCTCTGAGGCTTGTTAACTTGTGTAGCGGAATGCTGCGTCGGCCATCTTGGAGCAGCTAGTTTTAGTGGTGGTCTTCTCCCAGTCCTGCTGCTGTCTGAAGTGAGGTTGTGTTCATGTTTATAGCTCACAGTAATCCTAAACCACATTCACTAAACCTTCAGGAACGTCTGAGAGACGTTTGATGATGTATTTTGATGGAGAAGCCTGGGCTTTTTTCAGATTTCTTTTTTTGCATTTGTTTTCCAGCAGTTGCATTTCTAGTTTAACCAAAGTGTTTTCATCCACAGGCCTGTTTTGGAGGTCACAGATGAAGACCTTGAGCTCCTCAGGAGTATGACGAACACTCCCATCAGTTATTTAATAAATCAGCCCCCACTTCTAGTAGCTGTGGACGGGAGCATGTACCCCTTAGGGAGTGGTTTGAGTTACCAGGTAAGACTTCTCGTTACCCTTGATGTTTCCAGTCTAATGTTTATATCATTGGGACTAAGCCTTGGATCACCAAAATGGTAACTTTACAGGAGAGACAGAAAACCGTCAAAACTTATAATGCAAGTCTATGTAAGAAGATTTATTTGAAAGGCATTTTGGGGCATTTAAGATGATCGGTTGATCATGAAATTTTCCCCGAGTAAGAAGTCCAGCTGGTATTTTCAAATGATGAAAAACAGTGATCTGGACAAAAGTATTGGGACACTTGCTCATTCATTGTTTGTGAAATCAAAGGCCTTAAAATAGTTCTTGCTTTTGATGGAGTGACTGTCTGTCAACTGTCAGGTCAAGTAGATGCATTCAGAACGAGTGTGCACAAACGTTTAAAACTGCATGCCACTGGAGGTCACTATAAATATTCGGCACACTACTCGACATGAGTGTTTCAGCTAATTAAGACCTGACAGCATCCTTCATCAGATTTGACACATGCCACAGCTACAAGATGAGAATATTTACAAATATATTGGCTCTTAATTTGTTAGACGGTCAACACAGCTACTAATTCACTTCTTTTATTTTGCAGATACCCTCAATGAACACGTTTCCCAGCCCACAAGGTGATGAATCGTAGTGGACTCGTGGACCTCCCAACGTTATTGTCCACCAGCAGGAGTGAAAAAATGGGACTCAATAAGGAACAGCTTCAAAATTAGGCTTAGATCAGCCTCACTGTAAACGCAGCAGACAAGAACGGCCGAGGAGCTCTGTAGTCATACATCCTAAAATTAAAATAAGTTCAGAAAGCTAAAGTGTCACATATTTGATCTTTACTCTACTTAAAGTGAGACGTGTCAGTCTTAATGCTGATCAGTGTGACTCCTGAACATCATCACTGCAGTATTATATGTGATGGTGATGGTGAGTAAGTCCAAAGTCAACACCTACCAGCAGATTTTACAGCACTTCATGCTTCCATCTGCTCACAAGCTTTATGGAGATGTCCAGCAGCTGCCCACAGTGCCAACACTACTACTGCCCATCATATGACTGTGACTGAGCTAAACCACAACATTAAGACTGATGTCACTTTATGTAGTAAATATAAAATGACAGTTTAGGTTTATTGAACGTTTTCACCGTATTCTAATATTTTCTTGTACGAGCATCTTAACAGGCATTTCCCTATGAACTCCAGCCTGACCTGCGTACCTGAACATCCCTATAAAACACCAGAACTTCCACGTGGCCTAACAGGGAGAGGAACATCCACAATACATCTTATTTCATCTGCTTATCCTTGGCCTTGACTGCTGTTGGTCATGTACACCAGGAGAGGCTGACTGTGAGCATCATGTTGTTAGAACACAGTTATTACTGAACTGTAGGATCAGGAGTGATGGATATGACTTAATGTACTGTGAATTAGATATAACAATAAATGTACAGTAGTTGGTTGGTTCTGGTTGTTTTGTGGGTTCTGTTGACACATTTACACACAGACATGACATACTGACAGGTATAGGTTACCTTTTCTTTGGTGGGTGTGGTCTGTATGACTTGGACGGCTTTGCCGTTTTGATGAAACTCATAAACGATTAGAATTAGATCTCTAAAGAGATAAAAGTGAGCTTTGACCAAAGGCTAATGGTACTTCTGACCTTAGTCTTGATTTTAACGCTCATGATGCTGTCACTTAAAAGTAGTAATGATATTGGATTCTTCAGTAAGCCGTAATGTCCTGTATAGTAAGTTTTTCTAATAAAATCTGACACATAAACCTGTTTTCAGATGTGCTGATATATTGTGATAAACACTCTAAACATTTCTAGCCAAGACTTTTGAGCTCCGAACTGAATAAACAAAGGTGTTGGCTACACACTGCTGTTACAGTTTTTATAAATTGTATGTGATTTTATTTCTAAAGCTTAACTAATGTGAGGCGACACTCCGTTTTCCTCAGCCACTAACTCTACACTGAATATTTATGAGATAGGTGTGAACAATAAGAAGAGATCTGTTATTCAGGATCACTTCAGCGTGTTTCTCAACATTCCATAGATTTTTAGCCGCTAGAACCCACCAATGGAATGTCAGGAATTAACATGTCATTATCATATGAATGACAGATTTCGTCTTTTGGCAGGAAAATATGCACAGCTAGTCTGCCTCACTGTCACAGACATGTCTCTGCTTATTTAAGCTTCTCTCACAAGAATCTAAACATATATTTTGATTTTACATTTATTTATTTATATATATATATATATATATATATATATATATATATATATATATATATAAATATAAATATATAAATAATATGACAGAAGTAGACATTTTAAGGTTTCTGGGGTATGTTTCATTTTGTTTCTAGAATAAAATCTCACATGAGTGTTGATGCAGAATTTTGTTTATATCCCACTGGTGGAAGTGCAGACTCCAGAGGGTTAAAGACATGCTGTAGGAGTCTAATGTGTCAAGTGTTTTTTGTTTGTTACAATTAATGTATTATGAACATGGATCTACTAAATTCATGGGAGATTGTGTTATTTTTTTATGGACAACATCTCTCAAATATCAAATTCCACAGAATAATGAGAATAACCACCCTTTGCTCACCGGTGATCTCTGACACTTCCCTCGTTGCTCCTGTGTTCATTGTAGAGGTTAACTTGTCCACTGTGGCACATTGACTGCTCTGTACCACTCTACAGGACCATTGACACCCCTAATATACTGTTGGGAAACACTCGGTGTAGAAAAAGTCCAATTCTCAGTACAGCTTCATACAGCAGCTCTAGAACATCACACAGTTAGTGGTGTGTGAGATACAACCTCCACTATGTTTCACAGCTACACTGTTATCATCAACATCAGTCACACCACGTCCTTTACACATGATGATGGTTTTACACTTCTGCGTGCATTGATTGACTTTTCCATCATGTCATGATTTGGCAGGTATAGTGATGATCCCTAGTCTCCAGCTGAATTGTTTAATGGGATGGTAATTCATGAGTATTCTTGGAATGTTTTTACATTTAGGTCAATTTTGTGACTTCCCGTCTCGTGTCTCTTTCAGTGCGAATGCTCAGCAGAAATTGATTAGATGGTCAGAACGATGCCTTAGATGGTCTCATGGTGAGTGCAAGATTGGCTCGTACGACTTCGTCATGTGGTCCGACAGTAAAATTCAAGAGCTATTGCATGGATCATAGAGAAATAAGAAAGTGTTCTGATTCATAGCTGAGATAATGGAAGCACTGGGCATTTGTCGGACATCAAAACAGTGCAAAATAAATCAAAATCTTAAATATATACAGAATCCAGAAAGACAATAACAGCAAAAGTGGAACCGAAACAGCAATAGTTCGGATATTGTTGGAAGTGTTAAAGGATGATGAGAGTGTTAAGTATTAGTTGGCTTATTAAAAAGTTAAATCACAGCTTGCCAACCTGGTTCTTGGGGTACTTACTCTCGGGCACGTTCTTGTGTTTCTCTGCTCCTAACCCTTTATTCCACTTAAACCTGGCCAACACCTGGCTCTCCTGACAATCGCAAAAGTTCTTAATGGCTTCTGGGTGAGCAGAGATTATCCTTGTCTTCTGGTGTGGGGTAAGTCTGACGATGTGCGTTTGCTTCACCACAGTGATAAGACATCGCATCCAGCCAGTTTGGCGCCATACTGCGGCGATTGTCATTGCAGGGAGGTTCTGTTTACCAGGGGGTTTGTAAGGATGAATGTCACCTCCTGTGGTTAACATAATTTTGTATTCCGATGTTTTGGCGGATTATCCCAGTGGGTATTGCTACAGGGGTTCCTGCCATGAACACTGTGCAGTGGTATCTCGGTGTTGTCCCCCTGCAGTGAACATAGTTTCGTATTTCTGTGTTTTAACAGTTTATCATCATATGCATCATTACAGGGGTCAGGGAGCAGGCATTCCCTGCAGAGAATGTCATTTCATATTCCCGGGGTTTTGCTGGTTTATTATGGTGTGGTACAGTGCACATTCTTGAATATACCCAAGAATTTGGACATTTTCATTGCTGTGAGGGGGCTTCCTCTGCTTGCGGACATGACTGTAATAAGGTCAACAGTGTGGTAGGCATCACATTACTGTGGTGCTGTAGTAATGCAGTTATCTTCAGAGTTCTGGTGTATCTATAATCCAGTCTTTACTCTTCTGAAGTCATAAATACTGGGACAACTGTGGTGTGGTGGTTAGGGGATCTGATCTTGTGACCGGAAAGTCGCTGATTCGATCACCCGGGCAGGTCATGACTGAACGCTCTTAAGCAATGCACCTAACCCCCAACTGCTCCCTGGGCACAGAGAATAGGGCTGCCCACCACTTCAGGCACATGTTCTCACAGTCACTAATGTGTGTGAAGCTGCTGAGAGGGTTTTAGAATGGTATTGGTTAGGATTTTTAACATCTTGTACTGTTGGCAACTCCAAGACTAGGACTGGGAACCTGTGTTTCTTTTATTTATTAAACTACACACATTAAGGCATGAATCATATCTCACATTCTCAGTTTACAAATATAAATAATTTTACTTTACACAGGCTAAAAACTAGGAGAGTTATACCTGAAACAGAATCGGAGACCAGTGTCCCATTGCCAGGACGATATTCCTGATCTTCCTGAGTTCCTACCATCATCCCACATCCTGGTCCCCGGGCATAGAGCATCAGCACTAGTTGCAGCTTTCTTGGGAAATATTCCATTTTAATGTGGCCAGTAGACTCGAACAGAGATCTTTAAATCAGGTTCTGGTGTCTTGCGTAGTCCCTGCTCAACACACCTGGATCAGTTCATCTGTAAATGATCAAGTTTGGAAGATGTGCCTGGCAGGAAAATCACCTAATCACCAAACTCTACTGGGCATCAGCCTTAGAGGACAAGATTTGAAGACGGACAAGTCTTGCAATCTGTTTCTTGCTGGTCTTTGTAATTGAATGATGCACAAATAGACAGGAATGAGATGATGAGGTACTTAATGGCAGGTCAACGATATCAGTCAGATGATGAATGCTGCTCTCTAAACAATGGACCTTGCCATTTTCACGATTCTCTCAGGCTTATGCTGTTCTCAGTGCAGGACAAGAAGAGAATTCAGCAAATTCTTCACTTACTTGTAAGAGTCTGAGGCAGCATATATGACTCTCTTGGAGGCTTCTTGAAAGTCGACAAGCCAACTGAGGCAGCTAATGTTGCCGAAAAATGATGGGTAGAAGAAACCTTCAATGACTAGATTGTACCCATATTTAGAGAGCCAGTTCAGGTTCTGCGAGAGATCCAACAACAAAACCAGCAATGCAGCATTTTTACAGGAAATGGAAAGCACTTAAAAAGACCAATCAATGAATTCTTGATTTATCTGGCTCTTTTCGTGGCTCCTCAAGAGTCGACAAACTTGACTGAGGCAGCTTGTGCTGCTGAAAGATGACAGGTAGAAGAAATCTTAAATGACTGTGTACCCCTGTTTGGAGAGTTGGTTCAGGTCCTGCGAGAGACCCAATAACAAGCTAGAAGAAGAGCCAAACGACTGAACTGTTTTAGCATAATTGTTGTATTATTATTAGCAAAAAATAAAACATTTTCTATTTCTTAAGTGCCAACTTTTGTCTTTGGTAACAAACAAAGCGTCCTCAGATGTTGCTACCTTTTAAAGTTCCTACCCTTCAAACGATACTCAAAGAAATTATTGGATTTTTATTTGAGCAAGTTTTTCCGACATTTCAGTCCAGAATGCTTAATATCAAATATGTAGTGTAGCTTCTTGTGGATGTATGGAAAGCTACTTTATCTGGTTGCAGAGCTTAAACAAGCATTAATGTAGGTGCACATTACTCCCAGTTGAATAATCCCCCCCAAAAAAGTTTAAAGAGTACTTGAATTCTAAACGGTTTTGGGAAGCACTCGATAATGAGCGTTATTAAAATGAGCATGGTGTTTGAAAGCTTTTGGGAAATACACCTTAATGTCTTTAATTATTTGCAAATAAACACTGGATCTGCTACAGTGAAAGTATTTGCATCTTTGGGAAGTATTTTGGGAAATGTTTCCAGCTGGAACTGTGATGTTTTTGTTTTTTCTTTATGCCATAAAGAATACTTTTGTCTGTCACACACACTTAAGATATTACAGGGTGTCCTGTTTGCTTCTTTACCGAAACAATCATGAAAAACTAACATTAATGTATAATCTGATGATTAAACGTTGATACATTATACACACTCACACCATCAACACTTCCTCCTGTACCGTGCACTGATTACTGATACACAGATTACTGCACAGTTCTCAGGGTGTAATAACCAGCATCCTGTGTCACTGCAGCAGGAGGTGACTGATGGAGACGGCTGGACGGGCGCCGGCTTCCACTCCTACAGCCGCGGATACAGTATTAGTGATCAGACATTAACACCCGTCTACCTGCACTGTAATCATACGTCAGTCTTTTTCACACAGAATGAGGTTTAATCCACCAGACCTTCATTTGGGTAAAGAAGCAAATGTGAGACCCTGTACAAATTGTCATAATTTTGTAAACTAAGCGAAGAAATTTGAGTCAAGCTTTAATGAGAAGATCCTAAAACAGTCGAGATTTCCAAACCTTGTTGACAGTAGTGGTGACTAGGTGTTGACCAATTATCAGCCCTGACCAATAATCAGAGCTGGTATTTACTGCTTTTTGATTATTAGAATCGGCAGCTAAACTTGTTTCCACATCTATACAATGTCTCACTCACAGTAGTATCTGATTTGGTACAAACGTGCTGCACATGTTGAGTAAATCCAATCAAACATGATTTTCAGTGTTTACAGCTGTCTTAAGCGCAAAGCTTTTTATTTTTGTAATGTTCTAAAATTAAACTATTAATTTAATGTAAACTGTTTTTGCACTACAAATGTCACATTTATGGTGAATTATTTATGTAGCAAATCAGTTATCAGTGCCCTTGATTACTAATAATCAGTATCAGCCTTGAAAAAACACATCGGTCAACCCCTAGTGCCTACTCTAGTAAAAATAATAGAAATGTAAAAAGTGATATTTTAGTATGGGGGGAATTGTTACAAGCAATAATCTAATGATGATGTGTTCTGCTTGCTGAAGACCTAGAACCTGTCTATTTTGATAATGTCACAGCAGCCCTGAACTTTAAAACGTGTTACCTGTTGAGAGGACATAAATAAATGGCCTCTATTGTGACCCATTAAGGCAGGAATGGAAGAGAAAACAGGACACAGTGATAATCACTATATAATAGCACTTTGAACTGTTTGTATGGACCTTATTGTGGTCACAAACCCTCCTCTTGGAGATCTTTCTTCCTTTGGGTTTTATCTCCACCCGAAATCTAACATTTTTCATGGATTTTTTGATGGATCAGGTGGGTCGATTAAGGTTGAAGCTCAAGTCTGTAGGACCACCTGGTCACCACTGCAGTACTTGATTTATTTGACGTAATGGCTACTTTCAAAGCTCATCATGGTTGAAAATATTAATGTATTCCAGCAGTTTCACCAATTATAGTCCAACATCTTGAGTAATAATGAAGATAATGTTAATTCTATGCAAACAAGATAGACTAACCGTTTATTTTTAATAATTGACAGAGAGATGGAGGAGCAGTCCGCTCTTGTTGACTTCTGTCGGGAGAGGGGCATAGCTGAGGACCTGATCAAGCGAATGGAAATGGACAAGGTAGGCAACATGATCTTAAGTTGGCTATAACTGCTTCTGTTTTTCTGTAAAAATCTCATTTTTTCTTTGTATTCCTATAAGAATGACAACTTTCTGCATAATTGGGTCGTTCAGAGTGGTTTGAATGTGAAGCAGTTGCAGATAAACCCTTTTTGTACATGTACTGTACTCCCTTCATGTACCTCTGATGTAAGGATGCTCTTAAGGTCATGTGATATGCTAAAGTGAATGTTATGAAGCAAAAAATATTTTTTGATGTTAACTTTATTAACAATGTATTTTGACTCTTCTTGGTTTTGTGATCATAAATCATTGCACACACGTTCTCGTAAGTAACTTTCTGTCATCGTTATCTTATCACTAGATTGATATCTCTGTGATACCACTGATGGGTGACACTGAACTTCAGCAGTACATACCACATTATGGAGACAGACTGGCAGTCATAGCCTTTTGCCTGGGTAACCAGTCATCTAAAAAGAAATCTCAAATAATGGAGCAACTACAGTCGAAAATTTTTGGACCAAGGGAGGGCGTTTCCAAAAAGCATATGGGAAACACACACGCAAAAAAGAAAGCCAGGAGAGTGGAGCTTGGCTGGATGAATTATAATGAGAAAGACTGTAATTTTAAGCAAGTTCGTACCGCCAATGGTGGAGGAACCAAGCACATCAGTATAAACAAACAAGCAAAACTGTGTGAAGTTCGCAAACTGGCAGAGACCATCTTTTTCCCAACAGGAGCCTCCAGATTTTTCTATCTAAAAGATGTCGATTGTGACATCCGAGACTTCTCTCATCGACGTCTTGACGAGAACCTCACGGTGGGGGACCTCTATGAGGTAAATAAGGTCAAAATTCTGCGCCTGTACCTCTTTACAAGAAAGCGCAGCGTGGAAACGATGCAAAGTTCCCAAGAACCTTCTCAAGAAGGCGGCAGTAACTACATGCAGCAGGAGAGCATCGACTTCAGCTTTGCACCTTTTAGCAAAGCTTTTGAAAACCATCGTAATGGAGAATCTGAAAATGCAGAAGGACCACCGAGACTTGTACAGGCATATGAAGAAACCATTTGGGAGGATCAAATCCAGGAGAGCAATATCGACAATGCCAGGTGGATGGAAGAGCAACATTCTGAACAATATGTCGGGGATGTTCCACAGACTAATGATGCTTCGGTCAACACTGTGAATCCTCCGTTTAAAGTTTGCAGAGAAGAAGACCTCAGACCTGCGCCTCAGATTATTGATTGTGACAGTTTAGATGACTCCATTCCCTTTGAGGAGGATTCGAAGGTCATAGTTGTGGTACGAAGAGGAAACTGTTTTGGCGATATGATGGGCGCCTTCTCCGACCCAACAATTCTGGGCAAAGACGTAAGCATTGTTATGAAGCAACCTAACGGAAGGCTGGAACAAGACGGTGGACCTGGAGTTTTCCGTGATTGCCTCTCTGAGTTTTGGAGTGAATTTTATAGTCGATGCACTCTAGGGACTGACGTTAAAGCTCCGTTCCTCCGGCATGAGTTTCAAATGATTGAGTGGCAGGCCATTGCGAGGGTTCTTCTCAAAGGCTGGATTGCTGAGAAGTACTTCCCGATTCATCTCCCTTTGCCATTTTTGGAGCAAACGTTGTATGGCAACATCTACAGCAGTGTGACGGAGGCTTTCATGCTGTACATTTCAAGGCATGAACGGGAGGTCCTCCAGCATGCATTGAGCAACTTTGAGTCTGCCGATCAAGGCTCGCTGCTGGATATTCTAGATTCCCACGAATGTCATCGAATGCCCACAGAAGAGAACCTTGTCCCACTTCTGTCTGAATTAGGCCACAAGGCCCTCATTCAGATGCCGTTGTTTGTTATTGAGTGTTGGAGACCTGTCCTGAAGGACTTAGCCAAAACTATCACTCCACCGAGGTTAGCTTTGATTATTGAAGAGCGAGTTCCATCACCTCAGAAAGTGAACGAATTCCTGAAGTTTCCAGAAGACTTGAATGCCCAACAAAGTGCTGTGGCGAGACACTTGAAAAGGTACATCAGGGAAGTGGATGAAGGCACCTTACAGCGCTTCCTTCGATTCTGCACAGGGGCTGATATACTTTTTGGAAAGCACATTACAGTGCAGTTCACCGAAAGAAGGGACTTTGAATGCCGTCCGCAAGCGAGAATGGACGGATGCCGCCTTCTGTTGCCTGTGAGGTATCAACACTACCCAGATCTTCGGAGTGCCTTTAATTCTGTTCTTAACAGCTCAGACTGGATAATGGATATTATTTAAACAAAACACAGGTGAGTAGACAGTTGTGGTCATCTGTATTGTGTAATCTTGTAGATACTTGAAATCTAAACCTTCTTTTTCTGCTCAGTTTTGCCACAGGAGCAGTATTGCTCTACAGTCCACCGGAGCAGAAGCTTTATTCTTCCAGGCTTTGAAACACTGTTTTGGAATGCCGTCTTATTGTTTCATCAAACCGACAATGCCTTGAGGAGCTTCATGCTGAGATCTTAGGCCAAGCTACACGTCCAGTTGGGTTGTTTTCTTATGTTTTGCATTTTATTGTGCTATTTTTCATCTTCATTCTGATTTTAGTGCTGGAAAATATGAGAAACAATGAACTTGTGGAATATCGACAGGTTTTCAATGTACTGTATTTCAGGCTTTCGCCATGTTGTCATGTACAGTATTACCTCAGGCCTTTTGTTTAGCTCTTTGTCAAGATGTATGTTGCAGTATACAGATTGAAATGTAAATACAATGCCACTCTTTTAAAGATGAAGGACAAGTTATAGGAAAAACTGTAAGGTTCAGAGGATTACACTCAATGGCCATTTTATTAGGTACACATACTGATTGTCCATTTGGACAGTCTGTTGTTTAGACTGTAGTTCATCTGTTTCATTGTATACGTTGTTAGCCTCCTTTCATCCTGTTCTACAGTGGTCAGGACCACCAGGGCACCACCACAGAGCATGTGGGTCATTCTGAGCACTACAGTGACACTGACGTGGTGGTGGTGTGGTCGCAGGACACCAATGAACAATGAGTGTAGATACAAGCTCTGGGTACCAGTAGCCCAGTGAGTGTTTATGTTTATTCTGTTAAGCAGTTAACATGCTGCTATACTGTGTAGTGTTGATCAGGCCCAAGTGAGCTTGATTTTTAGATCTTTTGTTTGGTATGGTTTGGGTCCACTTGCTGTATCGGTGCTGTTTCACTGCATATAGAGTTACTTTGACGGATCACGTTTATTTAATTAAATTTCTGTTCTGATGTGTTGGCGATGCCCGCATCCACAGGCCACTGAGTATTTTGATAAGTGTGCTGTAGCTGCGGCCCTGCTAAATTCATGGATAATTTCATGTAATTTCATGGACCTACCTTAAATACATATTTCACAAATTTGACAAGAGAAACTCTACTTCACAGCAGCTGTTATATCATGTTTAACCATATAAAATAAATGTCTGTTTATATGGCCCTGCAAAGCAAAGATGTGCATTATCAGTGCAGTTTTGAACCCTTCCAACAGTAGCTTCACCACAGTTTAACTTATGTAGTGCCTTTCCCCCAACACTTTACAGATCAGCAAAGTACAATCTCCCCAGTCCATGGTCTAGAGCAGGGATGTCAAACTCAAGTCCTGGAGGGCTAGACTCCGGCACAGTCCTGATCAAATACACTTGATTCAACTCTGCCAGTTTAGTTGTAGTGTCAGAGCAGAGAAATCGCCAAACTGTGGATACCGACCCTCCAGGACTGGAGTTTGACACACCTGGACTAGTTACTCCACTTGTCCAGTAGAGTCATCATCTGAGGGTGAAGATCTCTGTCAGGACGTTTAGTAGCTACAATGTAGCATCACGTTTCAGTGAGACACAGCTCACTCAACCCGGGAAAGTTGTGCATTAGTTCAGCTTTAGGGTCAAAGTTTTGGAGCTCTTGGGCACCCCAATCAAAGGACATTTTCACCTCTTCATCTTCACACCATTTTTTGTACCTGCACTTAAGGTAAAACAAGCTTAAATTTAGAATTTCATGACTGTGAATTTGGTAAGACCTCACCTGTATTTTGCATTAACCAAATAAACCCAACTGAAAACCTACAGGAGCCTTTGGACCAACATGACCACCGGTTGAAGAAACGTCTTTGGAAGAATGCTGTTCAGTAACTCCAGTACACTCAGATCTGTCATGATCCAACACCTTAAGAGATGCTTATTGGGTAGTTTTTCCTTTAACTTGTCACCTGTTTATGAGCAAAACCAATTTTTGTTCAACTTTTGTTGAAATTGGACCAAATGCACTGTTTAAAGTTAGTCCAAGCATTAAAGATTTAAGATTAAAGGACCTTTGTTGCTTTTTGTTTTGTGTACGTTACCTAGACATATGAAGTTGTGACGAGATCTCATAGCCAGGCTTTGTTGATGTTATGCCCATGGGTTTAAACTTTTATTACATGAGTAATATATAAACAGTCATGTCCCATTTCCTGTATTATAAGATGAATGTACATCCACCGAGAGATTCCAAACTGGACATTGAACTGAGATCTGAATAAAATAACATTTTGATGTGAAATGAATGAAATAAACAGATTTGAAATGTTTGAAATTCTGCAGTGCAAATAGTCACACACAAGACATCAGGATGTTCTTTAAATTCAGTGTAATTAATGTTGATTAGTGTGACATCACAGTCATATGATGGGCAATAGTGGTTTTGGCACTGTGGGCAGCTGCTGGGCATCTCCATAAAGCTTGTGAGCAGATGGAAGCATGAAGTGCTGTCCAGGTAAGACACTTGTGATGATGTCTGGTTCAGGAGTGCTGATATTAGGAATGTGGCAGCTGTAGCTCTGAGAGACACACAGTGTTTATACTGTTTATAGTCATTTACTCACCATCACCATCACATATAATACTGCAGTGATGATGTTCAGGAGTCACACTGATCAGCATTAAAATAAGTGTTATGTGATTACATTCCCCATCCACTGCAGTTACAACATGCAGTCCTGTAGGAGGCAGTGTTGTAATATATTTGCTCTGTTGATGCTCAGCTGGCTGAAGACTTTACAAAATGTTATTTCTGTCTTATGGCCAGTTTTCCCACTTAGGACAGTGGAATAAATGTTAGACAGCATAGCAGAAGTCCCTCTAAGCCCAGAGCAAAGCAGGAATGCTGATACAAAACAAATAGATACTTTTAGTTAGCTTCTGATTTGAACATGCAATTCCACCTTAAATAGTGCACAATTACATTAAGGCGCCTGAGGTTCTCTGTAGTAACTGCTGCTGTATTTAAGGTGGAACAGAGAATTCTAACTAAGACCTGCTACAATGCCATATAAACAGGACTTATAACTTAAGCCTTGTCTGACCAACTGTTGCTGCATAGCACAAGGGCTTAAGTTGACGATCAACAAGTATTGTGGGTGGTCAATAGAACCGCCAATCACATTTGATGGGGGCGTGCCCACGCATGTTGGCCCCGCCCACGGACAGACTCTACTTTCACTGGAGGAGGAGTGTCTAGCACATACACACCGGTGTACATGGACATCTGAGCAGAGGATAAACTTTTCAGCTTTTTATCATCACAGGAACAACTTTTCATTATTTTCTTCCGGACAGGAGAACCATGGTCCATCTCAGCTTCCCGTCCTCGGAGAACCGGACTCGGATCCGTGCTGTACTGGGAGTTTTTTGGGTTTAGACTGTCTGTGCTGTTCAGGTCCGTGTTGGATGTGGTTGGAGCTCAGGGATGGCGAGCGAGCTGAAACCCCGGCTGTGCTGCATGCTCAAAAGCGAGAGCGGCTACGGCTTCCACCTGCACGGAGAGAAGGGCAAGAGCGGCCAGTACATCCGCAAAGTGGAGCCCGCGTCCCCGGCGGAGGCTTCAGGACTGCGCGCTGGGGACCGGGTGGTGGAGGTGAATGGAGAAAACGTGGAGAGAGAGACCCACCATCAGGTGAGACTGAGGGCTGTTGTGAGGATGAGTGCTCAGTATTAAAGTTTTCATTTTCTGCTGTTGTGAAGCTGATTTTCCTACGCGTGTTGTAGGAATTCACAATTCCACCTTAAGTGCTGCAGCAGCGACATTCAGGCGCCCGAGGCGCTCTTTAAGTAACCAATGCAGCGTTTAAGGTGGAATGGAGAATTCGAAGTCCAGAGCGCTGAAGGTTGCCAGGTCGCAAAAACGTCTGCAGTGTGTGACAGAGCTGAAACTAAACCCAAATAATAGTGAAGCTTCTTTTAATCTTACTTTGTCATTCATTTACTTTTGTTTATTTCTAGTTTTGAAACATTTCGTTAATAATAATAATTAAATAATACATTATTAATGGGGCTGCACAGTTGATTGGGGGTTTGACTCTCAGCCATGGGGTCTTGTGTTTGAGTCCCCATCTGGATGGAGTTGCCAGTTTCCTCCCACAAGCCAAAACATGGAGGTGAATTTGTTACTCTAAATTGCCCTGGGGTGTGTGTATGTGTGTGTGCCCAGCGATGAATTGGTGCTGTCCTGGCTTTGGCTAAACTTGTGTAATATTCCTTTCAGTGCCCATTGAAGGGGACGACTCACCACAACCCTGAACTGGATTAAGTGGTTAAGATGATGGATTATTATTAGTATTATTAAACATCCTAATAAGATAATGAGAAAGTAGAATATACCTACATAATGATACATTTTTTAAAATCTAGCATCCCCATATCCTTCCTCTGCTCTACTTTTTCAGATCAGTTATCTAATATTAGTCTACCTAAGCCATCTCCATCACCCACAGATGTTCACTGTCCACTCCTCGTGGTCTTTAATCACCCAATTATTCACTCATTAGACTATTTATTCCAGCTGTGTTACTATAAAAGCTTTTTGAAAGCAGCCCAAAAACCTCAAAATTGTACTTGCATTTTCAAAATAGCCCAATTTGTTAAACAAAATGTGAAATTGACGACTCTGAAAGCACCTGGAGGCACAGACTGTGCGAGACATATGAAGATCACAGGCATTTATGTGTATAGAGGAGAAACGACTGGATGGTAAAGAGGAGTGAAAGGTACCATGCTGTCTGGTCAGATGAAGTGATAATTGATAGCTTTGGACTTTGGACTTTTGGACACTGATGTCTGCTGTTAAGTATGGTGGCGGGTCTGCCCTGTTGTGGGACTGTTTATGAACATTAGGGTACATCATGGGCTGATCTGCACTATTTAAGAGATAATTTGAATAAAACTCTTATTGACACTTAAACACACAAAATAAAAAAAGCTACTACCATGTTTGTATGATTGACAGAGTTTAAGCTCCGACAGGTGTCTACATTCATAACTGATCAGGGACCTGTTTGGCAACCAGCTGGGGTGGTGGAGCGACCCACGTCTTCCTCTGCAGATTAAAGGCTCGGGTTTCAGCAGAGACTCTTATTTTGTAAATGGACCTGACTTTCTTCACACATGTGACCTTTAGATACCTGCATGACCATCTGATGATCAGCATCTACACACATTTACTGACCTGCTGATCTGCAGCTTCAGCTCCAGTCTGATCACATGACCTACTGCGAGGCCTGAATGTGTGTGAGCCCTGCAGAATGTTCTAGATTTCTGCATAATTTTGACCTCAAACTTCATCAGAAGGTCTCATAAAGTCCTAAAAGTGGATAAAGAACCAAAGCAAAGTAATGAGACAAAATATTAGGCATTTATTTACTGAACTAAATACAGTAAAGTACAGTAAAGTACAGTACATTACAGTAAATAGAAGAAAATATAGTACAGTAAAATAAAACAGTACAGTACAGTGAAATACACAAAAATACAGTAGAATACAGTAAAATATGATTTATTTGAGGAAAATGATGTAATGTTACATGTCTGTGAGTGAACCTTTAGAATTAGCAGATCATTTGAAGGTGACATTTGAGAGTCAGGTGTCAGTCAATGAGCTGATGGTGAGGTGTGAGAGAGGACCTTTTTTATTTAAAGAACAGAAATCTACACAAATCTGTTCTTCACAACACATCACACCTTAAACACACGAGGCTGTAGAGTTCAGGCTGAGGCAGATAATCAGCTGTATGTGGTTCTGGTTGTCTGGACTTTAGTCTTAAGTGTGAGTCTGTGTGAGCAGGACATCTGGCCTTTCTTCATCAGTGATGCAGGATGATGATGATGATGACAGTCGAGGACTTGATTACTATTCAGGCTCTTTGTTCTGATGAGGGCCGGCGCTCTCGGGCTTTGCTGTTCTGATCAGACCTCTTCTGCTCTCACAGTAAAACTGTTTCTGTAATAAATGTTACAGCTCCAATCAAGCGTTATTATTATTAATATTATTAATATTATTATTATTAATAACTGTGCACAGAATAATGACGGCCGTTTAAGCATAAAATTACATGTTTTCTTAGTGGACAGATTAGCAAAGTGCTTCAGATCTTTTCACAGAGAAAAATAAAAAGTTCTGGCCCGTCTGGACCTCAGCGAGATGTTCTGGTTCTGGTCAGGTTACTGAACATGCAGAGGATGATTTATTTCTGGAGTCAGAATCTGAAGCCCTGCTGTGATGATCTTCACATCTGAATAATCCAGAACCTTGACCCGGTCCAGCCTTTAACCCACCAGTGACTCTGAACATCACAACAGGTTTTTAGCTCTGATGATCAGTTCTGTATGTTCAGCTTGTGCCAGACTTTCTAACATGATGGCATACTTAAGTGCATGTTGTTGAAAAGTGATGAGCTGAGTGTGGATTACAGGAGATCTGCTGTTAAAGTCGGTGATGTTTACTTTACGGTATTGATTTATTATCAGGTGTCAGTGATGGGGCACTTCATATCAGCACCAAAATCTAAATATAGTATAAAAGCAAGTATAACCATTTACTGCTTTACTGTATTTAACTGTAATTTGTTGTTTGACTATTTTACTGTATTTTATTGTGTTTTACTGTATTTTGTTGTTTTACTGTATGTTACTGTATTTTAGTTTTACTGTATTTTGTTTTACTGTATTTTGTTGTTTTACTGTGTTTTACTGTGTTTTGTTGTTTGACTGTATTTTGTTGATGTACTGTGTTTTGTTGTTTTACTGTATGTTACTGTATTTTACTGTATTTTGCTGTTTTACTGTTTGACTGTTTTGTTGAGAACTGTATTTTGTTTTACTGTTTTACTGTATATTGTTGTTTTACTGTGTTTGACTGCATTTTGTTGTTTTACTGTATGTTACTGTATTTTGTTGATGTACTGTATTTTGTTGTTTTACTGTATTTTTACTGATTTACTGTATTTTGTTGAGAACTGTTTTGTTTTACTGAGTTTTGTTGTTTTACTCTATTTGACTGTATTTTGTTGTTTTACTGTATTTTGTTGTTTTACTGTATTTTACTGAGTTTTGTTGTTTTACTCTATTTGACTGTATTTTGTTGTTTTACTGTATGTTACTGTATTTCGCTATGTTTGACTATTTTTGTGTTTTACTGTTTGATTGTATTTTGTTGTTTTACTGTATTTTTACTGATTTACTGTATTTTGTTGAGAACTGTTTTGTTTTACTGAGTTTTGTTGTTTTACTCTATTTGACTGTATTTTGTTGTTTTACTGTATTTTGTTGTTTTACTGTGTTTTGTTGTTTTACTGTATTTTACTGAGTTTTGTTGTTTTACTCTATTTGACTGTATTTTGTTGTTTTACTGTATGTTACTGTATTTCGCTATGTTTGACTATTTTTGTGTTTTACTGTTTGATTGTATTTTGTTGTTTTACTGTATTTTTACTGATTTACTGTATTTTGTTGAGAACTGTTTTGTTTTACTGAGTTTTGTTGTTTTACTCTATTTGACTGTATTTTGTTGTTTTACTGTATTTTGTTGTTTTACTGTGTTTTGTTGTTTTACTGTATTTTACTGAGTTTTGTTGTTTTACTCTATTTGACTGTATTTTGTTGTTTTACTGTATGTTACTGTATTTCGCTATGTTTGACTATTTTTGTGTTTTACTGTTTGATTGTATTTTGTTGTTTTACTGTGTTTTACTGTATTTTGGTGTTTTACTGTATTTTGCTGAGAACTCTAAAGGTTTAAATGGATTACGTAGATGTGGTGTTGATGCTGGTGATGAGGGATTGAGCTCTAACTGTGTAAATGGAGTGTGTTCACTGTAAAGCATCACTGGGTTTGAGAGGCTCTAGAAGTGTCACGTTCATTCATTCCTGAGTGGTTTTAATAGTGTTTTAACAGAAGAGTGTTCTAAAGTCAGAGTATTGATTTGGTACTGAGTATCAGTGATAATCTACCTTGTGTCTACCTGTGAGATGCTGTACCTCGTGCTGTTTTTTGGGTTTTTTGTCTTTTGTTGGTAATTCTTGTTCCTCTCTGCTTGGCAGGTGGTGCAGAGGATTAAGGCGGTGGAGCAGGAGACCAGGCTGCTGGTGGTCGACCGCGAGACAGACGAGTACCTGCGCAGTCTTCGCCTCACCTGCACGGAGGACATGGCCGTCCGAGTCAGCCCGTCCTCTTCCTCTTCCCCTCCACTCACCCCCAACAAGAGGGAGAACGGCTCCGTGTCCAAGCTGCCAGCCACCCTGACCAGCGAGATACCCAAACCCAGCCGGAGGTCTCCATCACGCGCTGCCAAGAAGGTAGGCGAGTGTTCTTACCTGCTTATAACTGCTGACCTCCTGCGTGAGGCGGTGTATCGTACCTCTAACCCTACATGTAGCCATTTTTGGTGTCTACTTGTCTCATTTTGGGTGGTGCTATGATGTAGCTGACAGGTTATGTCTCATTAAGTAAAGTCTCTAATTGGACAACAGCATGGAATACGTACGTATTCCAATGAGCCAAAACATTAAGACTATCCACAGACGATCAGTAACAATGGGCCTCAGAGAAAGAAGCACCAATGAGTGTTTGGCCCACATTTGGCCCTGAATGGCGGCGATGACTCCGGGTGAGGCCTTAAGTCGGCCATACGTCCACTTTATATGGGCCAGATGTTAAGTGTGTTGTGGGCCAGATCTGGGCCAAATCAGGGCTTGAGGAATTAACATTAATCCCGTATTTGGTCAACACAACCCTCATCTAGCCCTGTTCATGACATTTGGCCTACAGAATCCTTGCCAGTGCCGTCTCGGAGCCGTAAGTGCCCCAGTGGCACAAATTAGTCCCAAATGTTCTCTGGAACCAGATTATTAAGATCAGACGACTGAATCTCAGGCTTTATGGGGGTCCAGATCTCAGTCTGATCATCTGTGGGATGTACCACTGGTATCTGGTGTTGGAAACCACCCGGACCTTCAGAGTCTGGATTAGTTTTAATGTTATGGCTGATTGGTGTATGAGAGAAACCAGCAGATGTCACTTTTGTGGTGAGGAGGACAGGTTGTACACTGACATTTGAATGGTGTGTGTTGGGTAGATTGGGTTGCGGTTGGCCTTTAAAGTTGGGTACATGTGTTTAGTGTACAAATCCTCGAGTCAACAAAGTGGTCGAATTTTATCCAAAACGCAAAGATGTCCAGAGCTCAGATGTGACCATCGTTTGAGTTTAGGTCCCTGGCCCTGGAGACGCTGAGGTGTGGGAGTTGTAGAAGCTTCCTGGGTCCTGGAGGCTCACCGGAAAGGCCTTGTTTGCTTAGATTAAGAAGCAGAAGCTTCGGTAAGAGCACAGGTTAAGCCTGGCAGAGGTAATGATCATCATTAGCATATGTAGGACGTGCTGACATTGACTCGTTTAAGCCTCTGAATGTCTCCGTCCACATTCGTGAGCCACGTTTCTCTTAGTCGCTGTATCTGCAAGCCGATCTCTCCCTCAACCTCTGTTTCATATCCATCCCACATCTGTTTTCACTTACTATCCTCTTACCAAAGCCTATGCATAATTCAGCCCTGTTTCTAACCCGGCGCTGTCCAGACTCTGCCTTTGTCACTTTGTGTACGTTCTGCGTGTTCAAGAACATGACGTCAAACCTTGAGAACATTGTGCAAATGTTCACTTCTGCTTCATTCAAGAAGCTAAACGGTCGTATTTTATATTAGTTACACATAAAGTGACATATTTCAGCCTTAAAGTTCATCAGTCTGGCTTATAGTCATGAACATCAGAAATCCAGTATCCTGGTTAGGATAACAGTCCGGAATTCTGTTTGTTTGACTGACTGGATGGGATGGAGGTTTTGCACCAAAATGAAATAATTCTAAAATTAATAACTAAAATAAGTCTTGTAGTCAGGACTGAATGTCTGTATGTTAATAAGCTGGTTTAACATCATTAGGTTTAATAACATGAGTTTAATTGATTATATTTGTATATAAAACAAAGACAATAATATATGAATATGTATGAAGATGCATGTGTGTTACATTATTACTAATATTTAATAAAATGATGTAAAATGTCTAAAATGAATGATGTAAGTCACATGGATGTGTTGTGTGTTTAATGTGAGTGTCATTGGCTACAGACACTGAAACACTTCACATTTCTTCTGCTAATTGTGAGACGATCCCTAACACTGCAGCAGGGAGCACAAACACAAAGCTAAGCGGCTGTATTCTGGCTTCATCATAACAAGTGTAGTTTAGTAAAGGTTGTGCTTGTAGTTTGATGTCTTCTTCCATTTCAGCACCAAACTGTACCTGTGCTGGTGAATCTGTGTTTTGTTGGTGATGAAAAGCACAATTCTGAGTGTTAAACCAACATTAAACTAACGTTACTGCAGTAAACTTACACTCTGGTTCATATTTACAGCCTAGAACTAGAAAAAGGTAACAGTGTCACCAGATTCTTCTGGATTTATGATGCCCTGGATTCGGGATCAGAACTTCTTGCTTCAAGATGGCCGACACAGCATTCAGCTACACAAGTTAAAGCGCACAATAAGCCCTAAACCACGCCCACTAGTCTGTGAGACCTTCTTTAACATCTGGATGAGGTTTGAGTGGGTTCAGAGAAGTCATGGTCATGTCTTTTCATAGAACCAGCTGGGCTATTTAGGTGACTATTGAGTTCTTGTGTTTGTTGACAGCGTTACAGCTTCAGTTTTAGACTAAACAAGCAAAACCTGGACTGCAAACATGTCTGGCATGAAGAACATTTTGTAAATGTTTTCTGGGTGAAGCATGTTGAGGACAGAACAGATGAGTGATGCTTAGACAGAGTTTCTACTTTGATAAGATATACTTTATCTGAATTTTATAGCACTGCTGTGAGGATCTGATTGCATTCTGCCAACAAGAGCATCAGGATGTTGCATGATCACCAGCCCAGCTCACCCCCAACTCATCCCAGAAGTACTGTATGGAGCAGAGAACACAGCTCCACAGTGCTGTGGATCATTACCCCTCGAGCCCACCTGGCATTAGACTTGATGCCAACAGGTTGATGTTCAGTCCTATTCTATTGGCAGGACTTCTGTACAGGGACTAGATGAGCTGTGTGTACAACTGTGTCATCTGAATGCATTCATTAGGAGATGTGTCCGCATACTTTTGGACACATGTACATGATGTAGGCTGTTGGTTCCAGTTGTTGGTGGAAACTTCTGGAAGCTTCAGGATGTACTTGAGTGGGTTAGTGAGATAGGAAATGGGCCCCTGACTGGGGTAGCAGGGGGTCGTGTGTGTGTTGATAGGTGATGGGGGGGGGGTCGTAGAGGTGGCCGTTGGAGGGGTTTTGAGAAATAGTGTTGCACCCCACGTCCACCTTAACACCACAGCAGAGCCGAACAGCACAGCAGAGCTCCTTGTCTGGGCTCAACAATGGCAAGTATTTGAGCCTGTCCATCACAGTCCAGCCCTTCTCTCACTGAGGACTAGACTAGACTCCAGACTATTCATGTCTGCTGCTGTTCTGTTTGCATTAAATAGAACTTCTGAATATAATTCATCACAATTATTCACATGATTTTGTGCACTTAATCACATTTATAGTACACAATAATTAACCAAATATTTAAATAATTATGTAATTACGTATAAGAATAATATAATAATTCCTTTCAGCATCTGTTTAAGTAAGTGAGCAGTAAAAAACACTGCGCATGGGCAACACGCTTTCAATAATGAGCTGCAGGGCAGGCTAACGCTGACCCCATACTGGGAGCAGCCAATAAAAAATGAAAGATTTGCATACGGGAGCTTATGTGAATATCGTTTATGGTATCAGCATTTCTACACAGCTTGTCACTGAAACATCACAGTAGCTGTTAGCCATTGCTAGTGAGGCAGTATAATGATTCACGTGTTAGATACACACAAACAGCTTTATTTACTTTAGTTATGACTGGAGTGGATTGTATTTAAGTTCCTTTGGTCACAATAACCAAAGTAAAGGCAACAGAATACCACCGCTAAGTAAGTCTCCCAACAGAAGAGATGCATCTCTCAGCGGGGTGCCGAATTCAGCACAACACCAGATTATGGTTTTTGGAATTTTATAGATGAGGTGCATTTGATTTTGAATTAATTGAGCGAGTAGGACGAGTGGGATGCTGCCCACAAAATTTATTCTAGAGACACCACTGATTATAATCTGTTATTTCATTAATAATAATAATAATAATAATAATAATAAACAAAATTAAAATTAAGTATTTTACGAAATACTACCAAATATTTGTGGTAACACGCACTTTGTTATAGTTGCTGTAATTCTTGTAAGTTTTATAGTTTTACAACACTAGTCCAGCCAGTCAGTGAGAAAGGGCATCATGTTGGCAATGTATATGCATGAACTTGTGGGGCGGAGTTTCTGAAGGAGCATTGAAGGGAGGGGTGTCTTTGTTTTGTTGTGTACAGTGACTTTAATGTTAACGTAAAGTGCTGAATAATTCTTTAGTGACATTTTCATACGATTGAGTGTAACTGCTGCACCATTTAAGGTGGAATAGGAGATTGTAGCACTACATTGTGCACCTGTATGGTTAGTGGAGCTGGGCAATGGGTGTAGACATATGGTATGTGTACCTAATGAAGTGGCCAGTGAGTGTTTATTATGTATGTTTTGCGCTCATAAAGGAAATGTAGGTCAGTGTCAGCCACTGAAGGATGCTCTTCTCTTCAGAGGAAGCTGTTAGGAAATGCTTGTTGATCCTGAACCGTCTCAGTGTTGCTTTGAAGGACCTCAGTGAGCTTTTGGGTGACTGTGACCTGAGCAGGTGGGATTCATTCATAAGTTCATCCCAAAGTTCCTCGGCAATGAACCTTCGGCGTAGTGTGCCGAGCTGGGCGTCGCCATGGCAACTGGACTCCTAGGGTTACCAGGAATTCCAGCACTTCCTGTCCTGAAGAGGCTTCAAGCTGGAGGCCCCAAACACAGACTAGTGTTCAGAGTACAGGAGTGTCACCAGCAGTGCCACCTTTAACACGGCACACTGAGCTAATAAACACACACGGTTTATACTGTGTGTGTGTGCGTGTATACATTATTGTATGTGTGTGTGTGTATATATTATTGTGTGTGTGTGTGTGTGTGTGTGTGTATATATATTATTGTGTGTGTGTGTATACATTATTGTGTGTGTGTGTGTGTGTGTGTGTGTGTGTGTGTGACACTTTAAGTCAGTACTGAGCAGCATGTCTTAAGTGTGTGTGTGTGTGTGATGAGCTCAGCTGAGGATTATTTGGGTGTTGATATGATTGGATGGGGATAGGGCTGCCACAAACGATTATTTTTATAGTCGACTAATCACTGATTATTTTTTTAAGATTAGTCGACTAATCGGATTATACGTTAATTGAATATAAAACATACAGCTTATTGCACTAGAATGCAGCTGCTATTATATAACCATCATTAGATTTCAGCTATATGCTAACTAAAAATAAAAGCAATTAAGACCGTAGTTCATTAAACCTTTAATGAAATATGCAGCTTGTTGCAACAAACAATTATTTAAGTGTTTAGCATAAAGTGTAAACGTAGCACTGAAACATAACGTTAGCATTAGCATTCCTATTCAAACACATGACTGTTATATAACGTTACAGAAAACACATGAATGTGTGCTAAAGCTAATGAATCAAATCGTCATCGCTAATGTTCACTTTTACAGCTATAAATATGAGTAAGCAGCAAGTTAACTCTGTTTACGCTAATTTTAGCAGCTAACTAGCAATTTAGCTTACCGAGATGACGGTCCCTCTTCATCATTGTCACAATCAGGCACAACAGCTTCCTTTTCAGGTGCTCGTGCATCGCAGTTGTGCTGCTGTGGAAGACAAGTTCTGCACACGTTTCTCTTTCATTTTCTTAAAATGATCCCACACTTTTGAGCTCCGTTGCCGGGTAGCCATGATGAGCCTGTTTGTATAACGTCCTGTGACGTCATCCACGGGCTACCCCGGTTACCACTACTGCGCATGTGGTAGGACAGAAAGGCAGACGCAGCAGTAAAAGGTGAGAAAAACGCAGCAGTTTGGAGAGAAAAAGAAAGTTTAAAAAAACCAAACGACGCATCGACTATTAAATTAGTCGTCGACAGTTTTAATAGTTGACATAATCGTTAGTTGACTAATCATGGCAGCCCTAGATGGGGACAGTAATGATCAGATGAGATCAGATCTGAGTGTGTGTGTGTGTCGTGAGTGGCCTGTTTGATAAGTCACACACAGGATATTATAAAGACCTGCAGGTCCGCTGGGCCGGCGCTGTTTCCTATAACAGATATTTTTAGTGGGACACAGTGAGTCACTGCACAGAGAAGTGCTGCTTTGTGCTGAAGATGATGTGCTCGAGCTCGTCTTACTGGACTGGACTGTCTTTTGTTGGGCTGGGACTTTATTTTAATGGACGTGTGGAATATCTGGACTGTCACTGTTCTCACAATAGAGAACTTCAGAACTTCAGAACACTACAAATGGCCTGTTTGATTGAAATCTGTCATTAATGAATGAATGGCCTGTTTGATTGACAGTGCCGTTACTCTTGTTTATGTGGATGAATCACAGCTCAGTGTGTAATATGCTGAATATAAATCACTGAATTGATGGTTTTTGGTTTAAACGTTGCCTAATTTCTGTGTTTCTGTGCTGTGAGATATAAGAGAACATGTTTAGACACACGTCCCCTTTAAGTGCATATTCTGAATGGTAAGAACTAGAGCTGACCCTGAGCCTGCTGTGTTTGACAGCCTTCTTTTTGTTCCCATGTTACCCAATCCTGCCGTCCTCTCCTCTGATTGGCCGAAGACGTCGCTCCGGCCTGACCGGGGGCATAGCCTACTTCACCAGAGTGTTGAGTGTCACTTTCTCACCACGTAGAACAGCGAAGTCCATTCTTTCAGGCCGTCACACAACACATCAGGCAGCAGGTGCTTCCCCACGCTGGCTTATCTTTTCCAGCTGGAGGAGGAGGGTCCTGTTATATCATCTCTGAATGGAGGAAATGATCCCACTCAGGCTGGCGAGGCCTAAAGTAGGACGAGTTTCAGACCTGTGCAGAGTTTAGATTAAAAATGAATTCAGGTTAATTTTATGCAGGTGGCACACGTTGTACCAAAGCAGATTTACAGTCCAGACCTGTAACGTTTAGTCTGAGACTGACGGTGTCAGGAAAACTCTCTAAAACAGGAGACAGGGACTTTCCAGGGTGAACCACTGTCTGGAAGGTCATCAGTTTTGGGGGTGAAGTCAAGGAGTCATTGGTGATCCCTTGGCACTACATGTCAGTCTTGAGGTTGCGTTGGAGGGGGTCATCAGTCATGTTATGGAAGCAAACATCAGTCTAGGTAGTCATTAGTCTTGGGGTTGAGGTTGCTGGAATCATCCGTCTTTCCCTGGCAGTGAATGTCAGTCTGGAAGTTGTCAGTCTTTGGGTTGGGGGTGGCGGAGTCATTGGTATTCCCCTAGCCGTGAATGTCAGTCTTGAGGTTTGGGGTTGGTGGGGTCATTGGTCTTCCTTATGCAGTGAACGTAAGTCTGGAGGAAGGTCATCGGTCATCTTATGGCAGCAAACATCCGTCTAAGTGGTCATTAGTCTTGGGGTTAAGGGTGGTGGAGTCATTAGTTGTCCCTTGACCTTCCTCCAGACTGACATTCACTGGCATCAGTTCTGAGTGGAATGAAGGGTGGGGTCATTAGTCTTCCCTTAGTGGTGAACGTCAGTATGGAGGATGGTTGTCAGTCTTGGGGTTGGGGTTATGGTGGTCATTGGTTGTCCCTTGCCAGTGAACGTCAGTCTGGAGGAGGGTCGTCAGTGTCCGGGGTGGGTTGTGGGGGTCACTGTTTATTCCCAAATGGCAATCAACAGTCTGGAAGGCGGTTGTAACCCAGTGATGTACGTCAGTCTGGGATTTGGTCGTCGGGAGTGTTGGGAGAGTCATGTAGCATTGGGAGAGCGAGCAGGATGGCAGGGCAAGAATCAGCTGTTGGTAGGGATCTTCCTGTAGTGGGGAGTTTCAGTTGGGGTACAGGCGATGAGGATTGTCCACCAGCAGCAACTCAGTCTGTATAGGGTTGTGAGTTTTGGGAGGGTGGGATGTTGTCCTCCTTGTGACAGATATCAGTCTAAGGCGGTTGTCAGTCTGGAGAGGCAGTTGTCTGCCTGCGGTAAACATCAGTCTGGGAAGGATGTCAGTCTTTGCTGTGGGGTTTGTCCTCCTGGCATAAACGTCAGTCTGGTGGGCTTTGTTGCTCAGCAGTGACGTTGGTCCAGGGGTAGGGGGTCTGTTTCAGTCTTTAGTGCCCAGCAGAGGCTGGCGAGGACAGCAGACTGGGGCTTGTGGCTGTGGATGGCTTGTTGTGGTAGCCTCTGTAACCACCGGAGAAGAGTTTTTGAGATTTCTTTGTTGAGGCTTCATTTTCTTTCCTTTTCCGCTGCCTCAGCTGTTATTCTGTGTGACCTTATGTGCCCTGGTACTTTCTGGCTCTGTGTGCTGGAGGAGTCTCGCAGTCGTATTCTTTGGGTTTTAATGATGTTCTGTTGTCAATTTGTGTCATAAATAACATCAAACGAACATGTAAACAGCTCCATCTTATACGTCTTTAACCCTCTGAACTCACTGATCACACATCTGCTTCTACACGTCACAACATAAAAAGTCTTTTACATCATCAACGTCAACTTCTGTCGAGTCTCTAAACTCCGTATTAGTCTCAGTTTGATACTAATAATCCAAATGAAATCATTTAAACCAGCCAAACCTGACACATACATAAAAAACACTGTATTAGTTATACTGGCAGGGTTTTGGTTGTGTGGGTGGAGTTTTGACTGTATTGGGCAGGGTTTTGGCATGTGTGGGTGGAGTTTTGAGTGTATTGGGCAGGGTTTTG
>BRDA01004315.1:3633-29389 GCA_036984385.1 Crenuchus spilurus | reverse complement strand
GTCATAGTCACTTGCTGACCAGTTTTCACGCCTGATGGAATCTTCCTAAGTTTGTGGTATCTTTAGGAAACCTATAGTACGATCTTTTCTGTTGATGTTTGTTTAGCCCTTGCCAATTACTGCATTGTGGTACACAACATCTAGAACCCTTATTTATAGGTTATTTATAGGTTATTGCTTATTGGGTTTGAGATTTTTTGGGACCTGGCAACCCTGCTGTTGCTAACGCACATCTGCTCCTAGGGTTGCCACCCGTCCTGTAAAATACAGAATCGTTCCGTATTTATAAATTAAAAGTCGCGTTCCGTATTGAACCGATACGGGACGCGTTTTGTTCCGTATTTTTATCAAAGGGGGTGAAATAAGGTTGAACTGAGACAGAACGATATGTGTGAATCTGCTTCTCTCTCTCAGCCTGTCTGTCGTGTTTTAGCAGCGTGTGCGTGAGTGATGTGAGTGTGTCGTCGGCGAACGAAATGGCTCTTAGAGTCGACTCTTTGAAGTGAGCGATCAGAGCTGACTCCTGTCTGGGAGCCAGACTCGTTTCCCCCTGTTGAAGTCGCACAGGATTGGTCAGTCAGGTGGGGGAGGGGGTGTTACTACATTAGTATTAACTATAATTGTTGCAGGCACACACACAGAGAGAGAAGCTACAAAAAGACTTTCTCTGACGAAAACTCTGTGCATATGACAAAAAAATGACAAGTATAAATAAACGCACAAATAAATGACAATAAATAATTACTCACAAATAATTGTACAGACAAAAATACATTAAATACATTTTGGCATGAAAATGAAAATTTATATGAGGAATCTATTTCAACACGTCCATATATAAAAATTTGGCTCACTTTTGAAATCCAAAACAGACAACAAAAATTCACTGAAATATGGTCATCAGTATGGAAAGTGTTGGGGGATATGTGATTTTTGCATGATACTACTGTCTGTATTGTAACCATTTATTTTACTTTATTATGCCCTATTCCTTTATTAATTAATAATATTTTTGTGATGTAGTGAAATGTGAGACCATGTGGCGAGATACATATATACAATTCTTTTCTTTTTGTTTTTGTTCTGTTCTTTCTGTAAATTGCAAAACTCTATAAATATATAATTTAGGAAAAAAATAATGATTTCAGTTGTTTTTACATTTCTACATTTACTTCATTTCATTCTCTGTTGAATTGACATTTTATTACTAGCTTAAGCTAAGCAGCAAAAGAAGAAGAAAAGTCTTTTGATTTTGGAGGTGTAAGAGGTCTTTAAGCCCATCACTAGTGCGAGTCGTCACCAATGAAAGCATTGTCTGCATTGGTAAGATACACCTGAAAATGGTGCGCAATTTTAAAATATAGCATCTACCGAAGGTAATTTTTGTCTGCTATATAATGTTTCTCTGACAATGTAAGACCTTTTATTATATAGGTGCAATATTCAAGCCACACCCAACCGGCAATGGAATCACTCCCCCCACATACACTCCAACCCCAAACACCCCGCCCCCCAACCCAACTCCCCCCTCCCGGCCAGGGGTGTCCCTTATTTCAAAATCTGAAAGGTGGCAACCCTATCTGCTCCCCATCGTCTATGTAAAAAAACCATTTAGTAAATAATCCTGCAAAGTGTGAAAACGACTCTTTCAATGAATTCAATAAAACTGACGTGGTGTATAAATCGAAGCGAGCGTTCAGATCAGAAATGTTGAACGCACGGGAGGGCAGTGTTGAGCGCGCAGGAGAGAGATTTGTATACACTATTGAGTTCATGCGTGCAAAACTCTTCTTGCTCGCTCACAACATCCGCGCACGCGAACTCAGAATTGTGGCACAAATATAACGCCATAGCTGAGGCCCTATGCAGCTCCTTTTGTGTGAGAATCTGGCAGGTGGGATTTAATGGTCAAAGTCGTTAACCACATTCCGCCATTCATTTCTATGGGGAAAGTGATCATACGGGATTGTTGTACGAAATCCTATAATGAGCCGGACTCAAACTGAGTTAAATCCTAAATCTACACTTTTGTCTCTACAAATTGCCTAAAATGTGGTACTTGTAGCTCAAAAAATGAGTTGTGGCGGAGATTGAATTGCTGTGTCAAAAGTATTGGGACACATTTGAATGGATTCCAGTGGTACAATGGTTTGTGTTTTTGTGTGGTTTTCCCGAAATCCATAGGTCAGATTGACCCCAAAAATAGATAGCACAGTCAGCAGCGCAATTACCTAAACAGTGTTTCCAGGTCATGAGGTTCGGGTTCATTGTGTATGCAATGTGTGGAAAAAGAAAAAAACTATGTGTAATACATGCATGAAACAATGTATTAGTTAGCATACGCCATTAACATTCAAAAATGTAATACTTAACAGTAGTACAGTGGCATTTGTTTTCTTAAAAACGACAATTTGCTGTACCTGGCAACCCTGATAAGAAGCCAATTTAAGGTCTGCTAGCTTCAAACTTGTTTCGCTAGCTAGCTTCAAGTGAAAATAGTTCTTCCCCCCACAAATTTAATCCAAAGCTATTAAATTTAGACTAAACAGAAACCCTCACATTAGAAACGTTTAGTAAGTTCAAAATTATTTAACATGCATGATGTAAATATGTTATTTAAGTAAATAATCCTGTAAGGTTTGTGAAGTCCTCACCTGCTACACGCCTCACATCCTCGTCCCCTCCGGCTCGGGCACACAGCTTCCTCTCTCTCGGAGATTCTTTCTTCCCCTCTACAGGGAGTTCCTCTTGCTTAATATTCAGCTCCTCTTTATTCTCTTTGTACTCCTGCTTGGCCCGGACCCGATACACATGGTCGAAAGGGTCCGAATCGTCGTCCAGAAGCTGCTTAAAGCGGTTCCCCACAGAGCAGCTGAACCTGGCATCAAGCAAGTCGTCCATCAATTCCTTCTTCCAGACTCGGAGAGAGCTTAAAGTCATCAAGCGGTTCTGTGTACAGCTTCACAGAGTCAGACACTGACAGGAACCATGTCTGCAGAAGTTCCCCTCAGTTAAGAAAGTATTTATCAGGTTTATTACAGCGAGCAACTTGCCAATGACGGTAAATTTATAAGCAACTAGACCACGCCCCCCAACATGCAATTAATTATCAGAACGAGGCTATGATTGGCTGAAGATGATTTAATAACGATCAAATATGGTGGATTCGTATTTCTTTCTAAATTAAAATATTAATCCAAACTGCTGTGACTTGAGGGTGATTTGGAAAGTTTATTTTCTTCATTTATCTCTTGTGTAAGATGACGTACCACAATAAAATAATATTGATAATAACAAATAATAAAAAACAGTCATTTTTAAAAGATCACAGTTTTTTTTTATGTACAGATATAATGAGAAACACTTTATCGTGAATCAGAACATGCACAACAAATACAATAACTGCAATAACATGCTAATTTTGTTAACTTTTTAAACATCACACTCATCTGTGTGTTTCAATAGTTTTTCAGCATTTTGATCCCATTTATGCCTTGTGGTATGCTAATGAAGCATTGCTGGTTTGTATTCAGACAAGAAAATGTAGCATTTCTGACCTCTAGTATTTTAGCCTAACTTACATCGTCTCCTTTACTTAAACTCAAGGTACATTGAAGGTGTCCCTCATTTACAATGTAGCCAGTATAAAACATAAAACGAAAAGATTAATCTATATAATTATAGACAAAATGAATACAAAGTTAAAAAATGATGATAATTTGATCTAAAAGAGAAATAAATTTAAACAAAAAAAAAGTAAAATAGTAAAAATTATAAGCAGACAAAGCACAAAAATATAGACAATAAAAAAAAATAATATAATAAAAGCATGACCTTCAGGAATAACTAAAAAGAGAAGTTGCTAAGATAAAAATAAAAGGATAACTAAAACAAACATTAATAAAATAAAATAATAAATGCAGTAGAACTGTGACAGGCTGAGCAGAGGTGGTTAGAGGTGGTTAGAGGTGGTTAAGAGTTTAAAATGAAATGACACCAGTGGGCAGAGCTTTAGAGTTTCCTGGAGTGAGCTCCAGCTCACTGGTGCATTGGACCTAAAAGCAGATTTTCCCAGTTCACTAAATCTCTATACAGTGGAATATGGCCAGTGAGTGTTTGGTAGAGATGGCACAGTCAGATTTTATTAAGTTCAACACCTTCAATAAGATATAGTGTCTCAAATGTGCTCTACCAAATGGTTGAATCATGACCAATCATGACTTGTTTCTTCTGATCATAAGACAAACAAAAATTGTTTTCACAGTCATATTAAAGTAAGAAATGATCTCAAGATAACAATTTAACATATCCCAGATAATTTTGTTTTACAGATAGATACCAATCAGAGATGGAGTCCTTACATATAATCTACAGTGGTGGAAGCTATCAGCACTGTGGCTGACATACTGTATGTCAAAATGTTTGTGGACACCCCTTCTAATGAATGCATTCAGCTACTTTGACACAAATGTACAAATGCACAGCTTGTCTAGTCCCTGTAGAGAAGTACTGCCAATAGAATAGAGTCTCTAAATTATACAACAATAGCATAGATACAAACTAATAATGCAAATAAAAATAAAATGTGGCATAATACAAAAGGTTTTGCTTGTATATTTGTTAAATATTTGTGTTTATAACTAACTGACACTGCCTAAAATGAAATCACAGCATCAAAAACTAATTTGTAACAACCAAAACAATAATAATAAATAATATTATTGATCTAGTTTTATCCACAGAACAACTTTTTATGGGAAGCTTTTTGACTTGTATCAATCGTGAGATGGAGTTTAGTCTTAATTTTCAGCTTTCTTAGCTATAAAATGCCTAAAGGATAAGTTCCAGCTAATACAGTAGAGTCACAAAATATGATGCAATATGGCACCAAAGGTCTGTAAGAAGTGTAAGCTTCACAAGGGTACCAACCCACTGGGATACCATTAGGACACTTCTAAAATAGATACAAAAGAGAAACTTCACTGTTACCATAACTACAGTCTTATGTTAAAGTCTAGACACCTGATCAAATGACACATTTTTGTAAATACATTACGTAATATGTAAGTTCATCCTGTTCTTCAGTGGTATTATGTGACTGGTGGGTCATTCTCAGTGACACTGATGTGATGATGGTTAAGCTAGTTTGCTTTGTTTTATAGTTACCAGTTTCCAGAGCATTGACATACATTTTAAAGTTCTTCATCCTCTGGTTTCCACTCCAGCAGTGACATTGGGGTGTTTAAAAACATCAGCAGCTCTGCTGTCTGATTTACTCATACACACACTAACACACCACCACCACATCAGTGTCACTGAGAATGATCCACCACCCAAATAATACCTGCTCTGTGGTGGTCCTGTCCATTGAAGACCAAGGTGAACAAAGTCTACAGAGAAACAGATGCACTACAGTCTGTAATTGCAGAACCACAAAGTGCAGCTGTATGGTCAAAATGGACAATGAGTGTAGATACAAGGAGGCAGTTTAAATTAAATGGCTGATTAGTGTATGAGCCCAACCCAACACCTGGGACCAGGAGACCCTGTCACAACCTCTGCCATAGTTCAAACTCAAGTGAATATGGTCCAGTTGGATATATTGTTCTGTTTAGTTTACTGGTGGACTGAAGGAGATGTTGCAAAAGTTACCATCATATCTACTTTCCTGCTATTTTTTCTAAATTATTCTTCATTCAAAATTCACATCCATTGTCAACTCAATCATGGACAACTGTTGTCACTTCGCCTCACAGAAATAATGTTCACGTTCTGTACATGTGTGATGTCATAATGGTTTGCATTACAACATTTTTGGAATGTTTGTCACAGCACGTTCCCACTTAAACAGTAACATTATGGCAACGTTTGAAGTATCATTGTGGTTTTTATTGGTTGTGAATATCATGATGTCAGCTCATTTGAGCTGGAAAACGTTCAGAGCAGACAGTTCAAAGCTAAGTCAGGTCATGTTTACTTCACATAACGGATCTAAATAAGCTGTTTATTGATTATCTGTTGTTTTTGTTTAATAAATGATGTTGAAAGGTGTTTTTCTCTGTGGGTGTGGTCAGCATTTTAACGTATTACACTGTATGTAATGTCAATGTTGCAGCCACATTACTGGAACATAAGCAAAAGGTTAAATAAAACATGCTAGAAACATCTAGAAAACTTGACAGCTTGAACATTCCAAGAACCACATTTGTAAACCTTTGTAATGTTCAAAAACATTCTGCTAACCAAACATTGCTAGCTGGGCTGTCACTCAAAAGGAAGAGTTATGGGTCCCGTGACAAGTAAACAATTCTCAATATAATAAGAAAGTCATTCATTTTAACAATAATTAATCACTTTAATTGAATACGTATCCAATGTAATAATACATTTAACTGAATTAACATTACTGAAAGTCATTTGTTATTTTACAAAGTTAATCATCCAGTGATTCCAGTAGAACATTTCAAGTCTGACCCTACTCAAGTCATAATATATGAACAATAAGGTCTGTTAAAGCTACAGTAGATGTTAGCAAAAGAAGACTTAAACAGAAACATTGCAAACAAAAACAGGAAGACAGTTATAATACTGATAACAAATTATTGCACATTGCTTTCAGCAGAGTTCAGTTTTTTGGGGAGTCTTCCTGGGCCTCATTTTCCTGAGGCGGTGGGCTCTGAGAAGGGCTCGTCACAGCAGGAGTGTACGTAATAGGCACCACTCTTTCCTTTTCACCTGAAGTGCACTCTTTAGGTGCCTGTATCTGCAGCTGGCCGTTATTTAAAGAGCAGGTCACTGTCTCAGGATTGACACCTTCCGGAAGGTCGAACTCTTGTCGGAATTCCTGGCATCTGTAAGAATAGGATCCTTTCCCATCGTCTTGCTTCTTCTCCGTCTTTCCGCTCACTCTCAATTTCTTGCCCACTTGTTTAACGGACAGCTCCTCTGGGGAGAAGTCTTTAGTGTCCAGGGTAACTGCAAAGTGGTCGCCTTCTTTCCCCAGCTGGAACGAGATCGGCTTGAACGTCACCGAAGGGGAGACATGGTCGATCTCATCAAAAATCCTCCGGTGGAGGCGTTCCATGAACTCCAAGTTGTGCCTCATCTCCTGCATGTGCCTTATCATCTCTTGCTCGATCTGAAAGAAGATGGGCCTGGTCTCTGGCCAGAGACTGCGCACTGGCCACTGAAAGTCCATGAAGGGGCTGAGCGGAGACTGAAATGTGCTTGGGCAAAGCATCTTCTCTAGGTGTTGTTCAGGCGCTTGTGCTGATGGTAGCTGCTCTGCTGGCTGTCTGCTTCTGGCTCAGCAAATGCAGTGCTGTGCTTTTATATTCCAGGCTGGAAAGTTCCAGCAGCATTCCGCCTTCACAGCGTGCCAATATGTGTCATCCTCGAACCAGCATGCGATGACTACTCAGGTGCAGTCATACCCCAAAACAAGCTGGCAGTATTTTTGTGACCTAAGTGCCACATGCCAGAGGAGGACATCATTGTTCTATTTACAGACTCTGCTAGTACAGATCTGAGACAGGCTACAGCAGGGCCAGATGCTGTTTTGTTACAGCTTAAAAAGCTCAATGTCCACTGCAGTCATGTACTGTCTACAATAAAGCTACAAAAATAGTTGAAGATTTTCTTCAGTAACACATAAAAATATGTTTACTTAGTTTTCCACCATAGTTCTTCCTACTAGCATTGTAACCAGCCAGTTGGTGGAGGGATTACTTTCTTTGTAATTAGATGCCATGTTGAGCGTTACAAGATTTCCCATTCATATTCAATCTAGTGACAGCTCTCCTTTCTGATGCAACATAAAATAAAAAATATTGTTATTTTATAGAAAGCCAGCTGAGGAATGTGTATGAGGTATTTTATATTGATTTTGGGTTTAGATACATCAAAAAATATTCAGATTCAATTTTAAAATTAACAGCTGTGTTCATTCAGAAATGAATTCTCCAACATTTCCATTCATAATGTTAGTCATGTGCTTATATTTAGCTATACAGCAGGCCAACAGCTGACCCTGATCCAGCACTCATACCAGAGATCTTATCCCTACGTTAAAAATAACTAACACAATTCTATTCAGAGTTACTATCTCAGAGTGTACTGACTGAACTGAGGAATAACGTATGTCTTCATAAGCTTTTGGATGTATTTATGTATTTATTGTTATACTAGTAATAATATTAGATTAAAGAAGTAAAAGTAGCCAAAAGTGCTGAAGAATCATTTATTTATGAAGTCTCTGCACATAAATACAATATCTTGTATTTTACAATATTTTGTTGGTTTACTCCAACAAATATTATAAAATGTAGTATTTCATGTAGAATCCCTTAGGGTTTTTTATATTATTTACAGTAAAAGGTTTTTTCGTTTGTTTGTTTGTTTGTTTTCGGTCAAAGACATATCTCAGCATTCTTGCCAGTTTGTTGACTTAAATAAATAATTTTAGTTTTGTATGATAATGGAAACTTGTTAGAAATAAAACTTAACATGAAACTTGGCACATAGTTGTTATTATTATTATTATTATTATTATTATTATTATTATTATTATTATTTATATTATCAAGTGAATTGTATATAATTACTTTGAGATATGTTCTCATTATTTTGATGTATATAGTCATCATTGTGGGATTCTACTGTATGCCAAAATAATTACGTAGTATGGTTGAACAAATAAATAAATAAATAAATAAATAAAATTCCTGAGTACAGTTGACTTGAAGGCAACTATATAATTTAGTTTTTACATTATAATAATAATCTACAGGCTTATGGAAAAGTGTCTGCCCCCATGGTCAAATGACACAATTAATTGATTTTTAAATGAAAATAAGTAACCCCTGTTACTTAAGTTCTTCTGTACAGGAAACAAAAAAATCTGCACCTTTTAAATGAGATATTCTATTTATTTTCTGAATTGATAAAAATTAAAAATAAAACAAATAAAACAAACAAACTTGAAATAGGTTAACCCGTCCATAAAATAAAATAAAATGACATACGTTGTTTAAGCTGCGGTGTTTAAGGACTTTTATTTTGTATTGTAGTGTACAGACAGTACTGAGATAAGTGCGCCCCTGCTGGTCCTGTGTGTGATCGACGCTTCTGCAGCTAAGGTTACAATGGTCCCTCCTGTGCAGGTGTCACCGCTTATTAAGGTAATTTCGGAGACAATCATAGTCACGTATTAGATATAATGCGTTTATAAAACAATTTTTCATTTGACTGAGCGCGTTTAAGTCTCAGAATACGACCTCTAAAGTTGTGTACACAACGCTAGCCGATGCTAACTGCTGCTAACAGATATGAAGTCTGTATCAGAAGGTCAGTGGTACAGGTACTGTTGGGAGAGATTCAGTCAGACCTTTCCTTTATGGACTCCAGCTTCATCTGACAGTGAAATAAGATGAGTATTTGATGGACAAAGTGTGTCTAACAGAAGAAGAAATGTGTTTAACTGCTCACTGAATGTCTAATTGGCTGCTACGTGATAACCGTCTCAGTAGACTGTCAGTGAAGCTCAGTTAATATTAGCCAGATTGCTCAACGTTGACTACATTTTCTGATAGTACTTGCTTATGTCATTCAGAAATGATGCTGTCATCCAAAACTGGAGCTCTGATACTACAGTGCTACTCATACTTGGAGCTGTTTTCCAGCTGGAGACCAGCAGCTGTGTAGTTCCTTAGATGACCAGTAGAGAGGTCTCAATAATAGCTTCTGTGTCATGTTTTCTTTTTGTAATTTCAGACTGCAAGATGGTCAGCATTGCTGGTTGGAATAATCTATGGGAAGCAGAGATATGGTAAAGTTAATGATGAAGTGTCTGATATGAAAAGCTTAATTTCCGTAAGCTTTCATGTCATGCTTACTTTATTATTCTTATTTGATAGATTATCTGAAGCCCATAGCTGCAGAGGAGAGGCGAGTTGAAGAGGCAGAGAAGAAACAGAGGGAGGAGCAAGAGAGAATCTACAAACAGTTGGCTGAAGGTATGAGTTAGTTGGTGTATTTTAATCTATAAAATTCCTACTTTCTAGATGGGATTTTGACATGGACATGATAGGATCGCATAAAGGAACAATTCACCCAGAAGTCACATTTATATATTTGTCCATTTGCCTCAGATGAGGTCAAACAGCAAAGACAGGTCTGAAGTCCTTGAAAACTGGAGTTGTGAGGCTAACGAACACTAGAACTCAATTCACTTAAGTAGCACAGTTGTTTCAGTCAGAAAACTTCAATAATTTCTCAACCTATTCAAACCTCACCCAGAGGTCTCGCACATATTGATGTAGGACACATTAGTCTAGATCAGCACTTCGTGCTCTTAGTTAGTTGTCTGTGATAGATGCAGCATTTAACCACACAAATGTTTGGCTTCTTTTTTATTTATTTATTTAAAGTACAAAGTCATGTGTCCTAAACCACATTGACTAGTCTGAGACCTTCCAGACTTGATCTGGAAGAGGTTTGAGCAGGCTTAGAGAAGTTTTGTTGATACGTTTTTACAGAAGCTTTTTAGGTGACTATTGAGCTTCAACTTTAAATTCCAAATGTCTTAACTGACTGATGTAGTAAACAGGATTTTTCAGTGAAGCATTACTGTAATGTAAAGGATCCTGTAGGCATTTGTAACCATATTCCATGCCTTTTTTTGATAATCTATTACTTTTAAAGCACATTTTAAAATGATCAAAAAACATTAATATTCTCAATGAACTGTAATAAAACAGCATTGAGATCAGCTTCAGTTGTAAATCTTTGAGATCTCAAGAGTCACCATGTGAAAGCATATGGATGATATCTAATCCAGGTATCTCTCTCCACAGGCAACTCTGACAGCATTCTGCAATGAATCAACTCAACATTCCCATGTTCTGCACCACTCTGAATGTGAAGTATTACTAATTATATGACCTGTATTTTTCAATAAAAAACATTGAAATGATTACTACAGTGTTTGTTTTGACAGTGACAGTTTTGACCTCTGGCCTTTTCAGCAGCCACTTTAAGATCCTGTTTATGTTAAGGCAGGGGTGTCAAACTCCAGTCCTGGAGGGTTGGTGTCCAGCAGAGTTTGGCGGTTTCTCTGCTCTGACACCACAGTTAAACCTACTGAGTTGAATCAGGCGTGTGTGATCAGGAAGATCACCAAACTGTGCAGCTCTCCAGAACTGGAGTTTGACATCCCTGTGTTAATGGGTTTCTAATGGTCACCTTTTCAGTATTAAAAAGCATAATTTGCTAAGTGTTACAATAAAATTAATTTTATTTCTTGTTTTAATTTATAGCTCTGTTGGCCTGATGTTTATTATGTATAGCAGATTTAAGATATTCAAAATTGTTGGTTCTACAGTGACTAAAACCTATTTTCAAAGTATTTCAATTGGCTGCTTATACTGTTTACTTTTGCTTAAAAACATTAACATATTTGCTGTCACCTAGAATTTCCTGTAACACATTTTCAGAAGAAATTTCTTTTTTCTTTTGGAGACTGGTTAAAAAACAAATTTGCTATGGCTGTGTCCCCACTTTTAAGTTACGTTTTGGTGTCTCCCACAGATTGTTGACTGTGAGCTTATCTGCTTTAGATTTACTCTCCACCAAATGTTTCACACATTATACCCACGGCATCATAGCACGTAGGAGTCATTACATATTTAACCATTTTAAATTGCCTGCTATTTTGTAGTAAATTAAAATTTTTGTGTAAAGTCTATGTAAATGGAAGCCTCCTTGCATTATTTTTGCCTTTTTGTCGTGTTGATACAACTTTAACAAGGGTTTCTGTGTCAGAAGTCTGGTAATGTCAATGAGTAGACTCTGTTTAGTAAATGTAAACCAAGAATATACTGCAAATTCTACATTTTATATAACTTGAATTTATAATACCTACATTGGACTGAAAACAAAGTGATATTCTGAAATGGCCACTTTTGCATGAGTTTTACCAGTTTGGTTTCATTACTAAAAGCTGCTTGATTTGGCTTTATAGGAAACATGATGGAGGGAAAGTTGATGTACTGTAGAGTAAATCATGAGAAATATACAAAACAAGACTGTTATTTGCTGAAATGGTAGCACACCTATCATCCGTGTCCTTCAGCACTTCTACACTGAGGTTTAAAGAGGGAGAGCAGTTGTGTAAGCCACACATGGTTTAACATAAGTCCAGGGATTCAGGTCACAGTCCAATACAAGAAAGTGCTGAGTTTGTACAACACCACTTTACCCAACTAAAAGCTTTCACCCAACTAGGCCTGCAGTGGTCTTGGACTGTTCCAACTGCAGTCATTAATTTTACTGGAACTGAAAGGCAAACTGAAACCAAGCTTAAGCTACAAAGTAGACAAATGACATGTTTAAGCCATGCACACAGTACATCAATACAACAGTACCAACAATGCCAAGTGGTACATCTGGGGGTATTCTACAAAGCAGGATTTTTCAGTTTAACCAGGTGAATAAAAGACAGTCAAACCTGGCCAATGGGGTAAAAACAGGAAATTCCCATTGGACAGTCCAACATTGGGCTTAAACAGAAATCCTGCTTTGTGGAATGCCTCCCTGCACACAGCATGAAACTGCAAAAGAAATTTTATTATGTGAAGTCTCCTAAAGACGGTAGGGCTAGAGCTCCTATTATTAAAGTAAACTTAGCAGGTGACATGCAGGTAACCACTGAGCTAGAGCGCTGGAAACTGCTGATAGTTTGTATACGATAAGAAGCTTTATTAAAGAGTGAGTCACTGCTTATAGATGTCTGTGACATGACAAGCTAATTAAAGGGCCAGTGGAAATAGAATAGTAGTGCATTAACTCTGTTATTCAATCTTAATAAATGTACACAAGCTCTACAGAGCTGCTTAAACAAACCAGAAGAAATTTCATAAAAATACATACTTTAATTTCCTTTGTGGAGAGCATACAGACAACAGCTATACAGGGGGATTTGTCTTGAGTGTCTTAAAAGCAACACAATGACCATTCTTGTCATTTTTTGACCAAACTACACTGTCTTGATCAAGGGGTATTCCACAAAGCAGGACTCTCAGCTTAGCCATGCCAAATCTGTCCAAAGAGGGGAAACAGCAGTACGACATTCCTTTTGGTCAATCTTCAACTCTGGGCTTTCTGGCTAACTTTGGAAATCCTGCTTTGATGGCCCTGCGTGGTTCAGCGGACTAAGGCGCTGACAGTATGATCAGAGGATCGTGGTCCTTCTGCTTGCCATTGACAGCCAGGGACAAAGACAGCAAAATTAGCCGTGCTCTCTCTGGATGGGTAGATGGCACTCTCTCCCATCACTACTAGCATGCAGTGTCCACTGGCTCAGGTGTCTGTTAGCTGATGCATCACAGCTGGGGATCCTGTGCTTTCTTATGAGCATGTGGGCTGCCAAGCGATGATGTATCAGCAGCAGTTGGAAAAGACGTGATGGCTGACTTTACATGCATCAGAGGAAGCCTGTGTTAGTATTCACCCTCCTAGAGTCAGGGACATTGCTAGTGATTGGGAGAGTCCTAGAATAGGTGGGTCGATTTTCTACACTAAGGGAAAATTGGGTCAAAAATGTATTTAAAAAAAGAAATCCTCCTTTGTGGAACACACTTGGATGACTGTATTCCATTTAGCCACATATACTGTATGTAAACTAGAATTACATTTGCACAAAGTAGCTTTAAATAGCAAAAACAAACTGCCATAATTCAAGAACTTTACAATATGTTTCAGTATAGAGTTTCTCATTCTAAGCCCGACTTGTTCTACAAGTTTATTTACAGAATGATTTACACTTGCTGTTGATTGATTTTCCGAGACTGACATGTACACAGCTAGTGGAAGAAAGACGCTTTCCTCTTCACAAAAATAGGAGACATTGTTCTCCAGTGAATAATTTCATGAACTGATATCACTGATAGCTGCAACATCTGCAGAATTTATGTCAAAGGTTAGCTGAGAACTCACATGAATGGTATCAAGGCCACTGGCATCAATATTCCCTCCAATTGCAAGTCTTATAAGTGGAAACATCACATACAGTTTTCAGAAAAGCATGTGAATGGTAGCGTGATGTAAATAATGATGGAAATACATGCTCGAATTGTACGTCTCAAGTGAGCAAAGCCGAATATTTCCACTTATATACTTCAAATATAGCATATATTATGTGACCACTTGTTGGCCAGCCTGTTTTTACAAGGAAGGAAAGTGTAAGCAATATGTGTGTATATACTGCTCAAAAGTTTGGGGTCACCCAGACTTTTCCATGACAACACATGACAACTTTTATACTTTTACCTCTTATTAATAGCCGTTTGGAGTCTATAATAAAATCCATAAATGCTGCTGCTCCAGATACTCAGTCTTCTATGGTAGAAGGTGAGGTAGGAAAATGTCACCACTTTAGCTCAGTTTTGATGTCTCTAACAAGTTGATGGCAGTGAAATTATAGACTTTAATACAGCTATTTACTCTCCACCAGAACTTTGACACTTATTTTGAAGAAAGATGTAGCAATATGGTAGAGAACTAGTCCAGAGATATCCATAAACAACCTCAATAAACATCATTAATCACTAGAATGTCATGTTCAACATCAGTTAAATAAGTGCTATAGCACTAGTGATGCTTAAAGCACACATCCAGCATTTTCCTACATCCCATAATGCCTTGTGGAGAGTATTAAGGTCTATAGCTCACTGTCAACAGCTTGTAAGAGACACCAAAACTGAGCTAAAAAGTGGTGACACTGTCCAACCTCCCCTTCTACCATAGAAGACTGAGTATCTGGAGCAACAGCATTTCATTTTGCACTGTACTGTATATAATTGTCATGACAATTAAACTTGAACTTGAGTGGTGTTTATCAGTCTCAAAACGGCTAGAAAAACAAATGAAGTAAAAGTCTGGTATTGTAATGCATCAGGACAAGAGTTTAAAAAGTAGTTATCATAAACACAACAATAATCTACATTCTAATTCATGTATCAAATAACTTAAGTGGATCTACAGACCCTTGCAAAAGTATTCAGACCCCTTGAACTTTTTCACATTTTGTCACCTTACAACCACAAACGTAAATGTGTTTTATTGAGATTTTAAATGATAGACCAACACAACGTAGCACATCATTGTGAAGTGGAATGAAAATGATACATGGTTTTAAAAATTTAATCAAATAAAAATCTTAAAAGTGTGACGTTCAAAAGTATTCAACCCCCGTACTCTGATACCTCTAAACAAAATCCAGTGCAATCAATTACCTTCAGAAGTCACTTAATTAGTTAATAGAGTCCAGCTGTGTGTAATTTTGTGTCAGCATAAATACACCTGTTCTGTGAAGGCCTCAGTGGTTTGTTAGAGAACACTAGTGAACAAACAGCATCATAAAGACCAATGAACTCACCAGACAGGTCAGAGATAAAGTTGTGGAGAAGTTTAAAGCAGGGTTAGGTTATAAAAACATATCCCAAGCCTTGAGCATCCCAGGGGCAATGTTCAGTCCATCATCTAGAAATGGAAAAAGTATTCTACAACTGCAAACCTACCAAGACATGGCCGTCCACCTAAACTGACAGATTGAGCAAGGAGAGCACTGATCAGAGACGCAGCCAAGAGGTCCATGGTCACTCTGGAGGAGCTTAGGATACTGAGACTAAATTACACACAGCTGGACACTTCTGAAGGCAATGGATTGCACTGGATTTTGTTTAGAGGTATCAGAGTACAGGGGGTTGAATACTTTTGCACGTCACACTTTTAAGATTTTTATTTGATTAAAAATTTTAAAACCATGTATCATTTTCATTCCACTTCACAATCATGTGGTACTTTGTGTTGGTCTATCACTTAAAATCTCAATAAAATACATTTACGTTTGTGGTTGTAAGGTGACATAATGTGTAAAAGTTCAAGGGGTCTGAATACTTTTGCAAGTACTGTATAAAAGGTGACACCTGAGAGCTTTTGTTTTTGTACTCGTACAGTAACCAGTAAAAAGACCATCACAAACGTCAGCTATGACAGCAAAACTTAAGTCTGTATACAAACAAAATGCAATAATAAGTCTATGACATCACCGCATTGTGATGTAGAGCAGGTATAATTATGACCTTTGAAACTCTTGGGTTGTGGATTTTCTTTTAGGACAGAACACTCTGCTCAGTGGCGGTAGAGGTAATCATTACTCAACCTGATGAACCATACACAGTAAATCTGCCAGTGTTAAATCAACACTGTTAGAGTTAAATTAACACTGGGAGTGTTACATTTTGACACCCTCAGTGTTAATTTAACTCTAATAGTGTTGATTTAACACCAACATGTTTACTGTGTATGAACATGTTAACAGAAAACAATACAAACTAGAAGTCAAAGTAATTGTCTCCATCTATAAACAAAAATGATGCACAGCTGGTCTAGAGACTCACTGCTAGTAAGTATATAGTGCATGAACATGCATGTTTATTCCATTCACTGATTTTCCAGTGTGCCTCTGTCCTGGGATGAAGTTGTTCCCCACATCTGCCTTTGGTTGCTAGATTGTTTCCCAAAGTATATCGCTTTTCCTAATGGTCTCCCAGTTCTAGCAGATTGAGCAGGTTTTGGACCCTGATGAACCTCCAGTGGCATTGTTGTGGGTAGCTGAAGAAAAAGAATACAAATTAAGACTACAAATTCAACTTAACACCAGCCTTTCTCCTGGATGAGTAAGATATAAGCAATAATACAATCTCATAGAAACTATAGAATATTATGACCACTCCTGGTTTGGAATGAACTTGGCCTGGAATGTTACAGAGGTCATGTGACAGGGTTTACCTAATATATAAATAAGTGAGCACACTAGTCAGTTGTAGCAGAGTGTAAAACCATCATCATGGACAAATAATATGATGTGACTGATGTAAAAGGGCTGATAATAGGGCACCAGGTGAAGGATGGTAGCATTTCAGAAACAGCTAACTTGTGATGTTCAAGAGCTGCCATAGTGAAGATGTACTGAGAATGGACTTCTTGTACATTGAGTGCCTCCTAAAAGCATAACAGTGGTGCCCCCACTGGGAAAATGGTATAGAGCAATTGATGTGCCACAGTGGACCAGTTAACCTCTATAATGAAAGAACGAGCAACAAGGAAAGTGTGATGGATCACCACTGAGAGAATAGTGAGATATTCCCACTATTAGATAGGTGGTCAAAATATTCTGATATGACTGTGTATATCTTCCTACATTTGTAGAAAGCTTATATAGTATCCACAGAAAAGCCCCCATGAGCCCCCAGTGCTGGTTAAAGGGGTATAAAGCCCACCAACAAATGGCTGTGGACCTCTAGACTGACAGAGCTCCATCCAATACTTTCAGGATGAGTTGGAGTGGAGTTTGAGATCCAGAACTAATCCAGCATGAATTCCTGGCCTCACTAATGTGCTTCTTGCTGAATGATCTAATCATGTCTTCACAACAGAACAGTAGAGGCTCTTTAGATGAGCTGGCGTCAACAGACTGTTGGACATATAGTGTGTGTCAGATTCTGTCAAATGAGGATGGCATGGTTCAAGGACTTGGGTTCGACTACCCATCAGAGGTGTCAAACTCCGGTCCTGGAGGGCCGGATTCCTGCAGAGTTTGGTGATTTCTCTGGTCTGACACTACAATTAAACCTGCTCATTACCTGCTGAGCTGAATCAGGTGTGTTTGATCAGGAAGTTCACAAAACTCTGCAGGAATCCGGCCCTCCAGGACTGGACTTTGACACATGGTTTAGAGTTTCCATGTTCTCTCCATGTCTGCGGGGGCTTCCTCTGGAGTCCCTGGTTTCCTCTCAAAGTTAAAAAACATGGCCGTTAGGTGAAATGGATATTCAGTGATGCCCAGGAATGGATTGGTGCCCTGTCCTCTTTAGTGTTAATTAGCATAATGCCCTGTCCAGTAAAGGGTTAGCAAAACTCTGCCCTGACCAGGATTAAGTGGTTAAGAAGACGGATGGATGGATGGTAAAAACGGAAAATGTAAAATTCAAACCATTTTTCCCTGCAGCCTCTTGCTTTGCCTTGGCAGTTTCTTCAGCAGCTTTCAGCTTTGCCTCGTATGCTTCCTGCAAGGCCTTCCACTCCTTCCTGTTGTTCAGGATGCCATCAAACATGGGCTGGATATCGGAGTGGAAACGGGAGAACTCCTGCACAAGAGAGGTTCATGTGAAGTTGCCATTACGTTGGCTTTTGGACCTTCTAGAGCCTACCGGTTCTAAAAATAAGCAGTACCTTGTAAACAAAAGTGCAGACAAAGTCTATGAAACCACACTGAAGTTTGGGGAGCTCCGCTGCTTTGTTCCGATCCATCATGGGCTAGAAATGAAAAGCAGGATTAGTGATGAAACCCAGAGAAATGATGTTAACCAGAATAGACATGCACAGACTGCCAAACCCAAAAAGTGCTCACAATTGGTTGCTGCTCAAGAACAGTCCTCTCTAAGTCACCCTGCTCCCAAAATTCTGCTGCAACAGAGAGGGCCACCTGGGGGGAACCAAACACTCATTTATAAGAATTCCAGGACGTTGTTAGACTTCACTACACGTTAGACCGATCTCACCTTGCTCTGAACTTCCCATGGTTTAGTGATGGCCGAAAGATCACAAGCGGTCATCATCATGGCCCTGTTGGTTCAGTGCAACACGAAGAGACACTCATGAACCGGCCTTTATTAAAAACTTCTATTACATTCATTGAAGCAGGAATTGTGCAGTTGGCTAAGTTTGTGTCCCAGTGGGCTTTAAGGCAACTATAAACTGTTTACTCTCACATGACAATCTCCTTCCTCGTAGTTTCCAGAGACAGAAATTCAACCCATTTCTTCTCGTCCTCATACGTCTGTGAGAGATCCACAATCTTCTGGAACATCGTCCTCTTCCTGTTAACAGTGGACATACATTTTGAAGGACGAGTGGTTTTAATCACTGTACTGGAGTGAATTTGATCAGTTCTGTTCTATATCTAATCTACGCTATGTGTCCAAATGTTTGTAGACACCCGTTCTAATGAATGCATTCAGCTACTCTAAGTTAACACAGATGTACAGATGCACACAGCTTGTCTAGGCCCTGTAGAGAAGTACTGCCAATAGAATAGGACTAAACATGAACCTACTGGCACCATGTGTAATGCCAAGTGAGCTAGAGGGGTATAAAACTCCCTAGTATTGAGCTGTGGAGCAGTGTTCTCTGCTCCATTCAGTACTTTTGGGGTGAGTTGGGGATGAGAGGGTGTTGATCATCCAACATCCTAACCTCATTAATGCTATTCTCACTGAATGCAAACATCCTCACAGCAATGCTGCAAACTCTACTAGGAAGCCTTCCATGGACAGTAGAGACAAAGTCTTTTTAATAACCTTAATAAACAATGAAGGATTTGGTCCCAATATCTGTGTCCATATAGTGTTTATGTAATTATAACTCGCATACAAAAATAAAGAAGTTTTATATTAAACCTAATCAAATAATGATTACTCACTTGAAGTACAAGGCAAGGTCAGTTGCAATAATGGCAATATCGATGAGGTGGAAAACATGCTCCGTCTGTCTTCTGTTGAGGTTCTGGAAAATGTTTAAACTCTGGGAAAGAAGGAAATTTCAAGTCATTCTCCACGGTGGTTAAGATGGTTTCTCAGTTTATTGTGAGCACAATTATCATTTATTTACAATTCAAACCCTTACCTCGTCTGCCAGCAAAAACTTGCCAAACTCTAAATGGTGCCTCTCCAGAATGGAGGAGCCATGCAGCTTTGCTAGGGGATTTTGTGATCTGATCACAAACAAACAAAAAGAGCATTTCAGATTACACAAGAACTGACTGTGTTGTCCAGGAATCTTCAAATCTCAGCAGTTTCCTGCACAGTTTTGTGACTTCCATGCTCAACACACCTGGTTCAATTCATCTGTTAATTATGAGGTTTAACCTAACTGTGCTGGACACGGGCCCTCCAGAACAAGGTCCAGGGTAAAGTCTACAGATTTATGCCCTAGACATTGTAAATTATACACACATCAATCAGCCACAACACTAAAACCAATCTCAGTACTGCAGTGACACTGATGTGGTGGTGCACAGTAAATCTGCCAGTGTTAAATTAACACTATTGGAGTTAAATTAACACTGAGAGTGTTACATTTTGACACCCTCAGTGTTAATTTAACTCTAATAGTGTTGATTTAACACTGGCAGATTTACTGTGTGGTGTGTTGAATGAGTAGAGCTGCTGGAGATGTTAAAGACTGTGTCACTCACTGTCCTCTATTACACACACCTACCGTGTTGGTCCACACTTTGTGTTGGTAATCTAGTCCACCGGTGCTCACAGGACGTTGCCCACAGGAAGCTGTTGACTGGCTGATGGACTATTCCCTGTCCAGCAGTGACACTGAGGTGTTTAAAAACATCAGCAGCTCTGCTGTGTCTGTTCCAGTCAACACTCACTAACACACCACCACCACATCAGTGTCACTGCAGCTTATACCAGCACAACACGCAATCAATGTACTGGAAATCCAGTACACCTTTACCATGGCAGCCCTACAACAATACTACTACCCTTTATCTGGTACTCTAATATCATGCCCTTTTGGACGTCAGTCACATCACGTCCTTTGCCCATAACCATCATTTTACACTCTGCTACAACTGACTGGTGCGCTCACTTATTTATACATGCATCGTGTGGCGTCTGTGATGTCCGAGGTCATTCTAAACCAAAGGTGGTCATAAATAAAACAGTGTCTTATGTTTTTTGACTGAAAGAATATACCAAGAATCAACTCACTTCACTTGGTACAGGTTATTGGTGCCCCTGTGATCAATATCGTGCAGGAAGCCAGCTGTGATCATGGCCATGACCTCCAGATCTGTGTAGTATCGCTTCAGCTTCCCTGTCTGACATCAACAATGGTAAAATTGTAGTTTCTTGTCTTCTTGCAAATTTAGAGTAAATGCGATATGAGAAGAGGATCATACCGTTAGTAGTGTGAACATGGTTTGTCCAACATTAAAGCCATGGCGCCAGTTGTGGTAGGTGATGCGCCTGTAGCCTTTGCTCACTGAGTACATAAATCGCACTAGAGCCTAGGAAAGAAAGGATTAAATCATTACTTCATTAAATTCCTTCACCTGTAAGAATACACACTACTTTAAGTCCACATCTTCATTTGATCCATATAAACCATCAGTGTTAAATCCTGGTCCTGGAGATCTACCATCTGATATTCATATGATTGTGAATATGGAGACCAGATTTCTGAAATGAAAACAACTGCACTAATTGGAGATAGCATGGTAGCCTACATTCAACTGGATTGTATAACTATACAAATCAGCTGCCCTATCAACTAGTAGCAGCATTTCATCCATGTCTTAACATTATCTCACTCAGTATTTGACATGACTGGTTAAGTTTTAGCACAGCAGTATTTTCTAAAACTAGGTGAGCATGTAGTAGAAGTGGTTAGTAGTCAGCAGGAGCTGGCTGTCTATGTTGGATAACTGAAGCACAGTGTGAGGTGTCTGCTTCCAGGTCTTTACAGTGTTTTTAATTCAGTTTCAGAGAACAGCTTCATGTTTCATGCCACCAAAAACCGGGGAGAGTCCCTAGTAAACGAGGATGTCTGGTCATCCTAATCCACACCTAGATCAATAAACTCTGCAGGGTGGTAGATGTTCAAACCTGGATTGGGCCATCCTTGCTTTAAGCAATGCACTGACCTCTTGAGGAACCTGGAACTTTTTGACAACTCCAACTTCATAGTACATTTGGATCCCACACCTCACCAAGTCCATTTCAGTGCAGTCAAAGTCTGAAAACCTGAACTCATAGATCTCAAACTTAGTTGGTCCTGGAAGTTCTTTTTTCTATCAAAAAAAGAGATATTAGACAAAAATTAATTACTTACTATTTTTGGCTTTCAACATTGTTGGTACATTGTAAATATATGTTTGCTGGCCACTTCATTAGGTACACACACCTTGTACCAAGACTCATTGTTCAATTTAGCTCCACTGAGCATACAGGTGCACTTTGTAGTTTTACAATTACAGACTGTAGTCCATCTGTTTCTGTGACACTGCAGTGACACTGATGTGCACCAACCAAAACTATTCAAACAACATCATGTGACCACCAATGAAGGACTAGAGAACAAACTGTGCTGAGCTGCTGTCTCTGACTTTACATCTACAAGACCAACAAGGTAGGTGTGTCTAATAAAGGACAGTGAGTGACACAGTGTTTAACACACACTAACACACCACCACCACATCAGTCCATTATGTCAACAGATGGACTACAGTTTGTAACTGTAGAACTACAAAGTGCACCTATATGGATAATGATTGTAGTTACAAGGAGGTGGTTTTAGTGCTGTCTAATTGTAAATCTGACTTGCTTATACGATTGTGTATACCAGGATCTTCCAGAGCTCATCCTCTTCACAGTCACATGGTTCTCGTCCATAAATCTCTCTTGTTTTCTAGAATATAAAACAAAATGGACTGTCACATCACAGCCTGTTTGTCTGCATTATTTTAACCATCAGACTTATAATCCCGAAGACCTGAACTTACCAGGATATTCTGAATCTCATCATCTCGACACTTGACGTGGTACAAGACCATGTCCTGGGCAATATCCTTTCTGTTCTCCAGTTTATTCATCTTATCGTAGGTGTCCGTGTTGAGTGCTGACCAGCCCAAAAACTGAGTCAAAGCCTTTAAAATCAACAGCGTTCAATTAATCAAAGGCTCATTGGCACAGTAGCATTGTGTTTGATTAACTTTTCAAGTGATTGAGGCTCTAAAAGCACTTGGAATCTACCTCCATCAGTTGTTCATCCTGTTCATCAAACGGTTTGCCATCTTTCCTGTTATAGAAGGTTGCCACTCCCACAATTTCTTCCTTCTTATTGACGATTGGCAGAGACAGCACATTTTTAATGGTCCAGCCTTTATCATCAAGAGGCTCTGTCTACATCACAGGGACACAAGTGCTTAATATGGGTGGTTGTATACAGTCTTATGTAACAGTTACTGCACTCCTGATTCAAATGTTTAACTAAACTGAAGACCAAACTTCTGCACTTTTTATGGATTTTTTAATATGCAAAATTTAGCAATTTGGGGGAAAATAAATGTAAAATGTGGCCTATTATGGTATATTACATATAGTTCTCAATGTTTAAAATGTGCAGAAAATTATATAATTTATTCCTTGTCAAAGTTAACTTTTATGATACAGCTCAACTTGAAAAAAAATGTCATTTGTCAACATAACACTGTACAATTTTGGAGTTCAGGTTTATATATATATATTTTTTCTATTTATATATATAAGTCAAACTATTAAAAAATTTAATTGCGATTAATCTCAGATTTTATACTTCAAATTTTATCTTAAAATTTTGTGTTTTATAAATAACAAATAATGTATGAAACAATAATAATATAATAATAAAAGAATGTAAAGAAATAAACTGGTTTATTAAGTGTATTTACATTAAAGATCATCAATGACGTTTGCCTTTTTTCTCCACACTTTCCTCACTTTCACTTGCAGGGCGTTTCAGTAAAATCCTGTCCATAGAGCTTTGTTTTTTCCTCCATTTCAAAATGTTTGGAAAATGGATGGGACACTAATGGATGGGTTTGTTTACAAAGCGCGCACCACCTCTTCTTCTCTGCAGTTTCAGCAGTGATCACTGCACTTATGCTCGCTAGCGGATGATGGAATCGCTCATTATTAATCACGATTAAATATATGTCATACTGACATTAATCAGGATTACATTTTTTAATGTTTGATATATATAATGTGTGTGTGCATGTGCGTGTGTGTGTGTGTGTGTGTATTCTGTAGAAATCATGAAATTCTACCTGAAACCTGAACATTTCCTCTGCTGCTGCGTTCATGATATTGCAAATCTTAAACACAGAAATTGTATACAATGTTACTATGTGTTTTCAGACCTGATTAATAAATGTATGTAATTGGCAGAAAGATAAAATAATAACACTTACAAAGCCACTCTCTGCTACATAAGTGGGAAGCCCACTGGCCAGTGCCCAGTGGTCGGCTGGTGGATTTCTATTGAAATGAACTTAAATTAGTCAGATAAACATATATACATAATATAAGAACACTTATTTTTTATTTAGACAGATACAAACTGATAATTATATACAGTATATGTATATATGGACATGAACTTACGGAATGACTTTGATTTCCTCTTTCCCGTGCAAAATATAGTCAATAACTTTATAGAAGTTGATTTCCTGAATAAATAAATAAATGAAAATAAATAAATGGACCTCAAGGTTATCTGACAAGTGAGTCTCAGGTCAGATACATACCCTCCCATCTGGAGTCACAGGTCCAGAGTATGGAGCCTGCTCTCCCATCAGTACAGGCCATATGTCAAAGAACTCCTACAGTCAGAATAAAGGCATGTATTAACTTTAAACTACACATTTGAATCTCATAGATGTTGTATTACTGTATCAAAAATTTCTCACTTTGCTCATTGAATCAAATTTGTAAACAGAACTGAAATTTGTGTTCATATTTGAATTTGATGGAAAATGAGCTAGAAATGCAGATGATACATGTGAACATCATTAATTGTAAAACAATGTGATTCATTTAAGGTTGAAACCCAAAACCCATCTGCTTTTAAACACACCTTCTCCTTGGTCATATCCAGTAGGCCCACAGAGTAGCGGTCACAGTTTAAATAGGCCCGTACTGTGTACAGAGCTTTGTGAAATTGGCGCTCGATGTCCGTGAGCTCTTCAAACACTTTGTTGGCAGACCACAGGAGCAGCTGTCCACATAAGACGAGGAAAGGTCAGAGTGAAAATTCATTGTTTGTTCATAATTCAATAAACTCTCATATATTTCAAATAAAATACTCTGTTTAAACGTTGATCAGTTTGGTTTATAGCTCATGAGGTCAATCAGTCACAGTAATATGTTCAGTAATATTTTCAAAAAAATGGTCAGTAGTAGTGTTGGCACTGTGGGCAGCTGCTGGGCATCTCCATAAAGCTTGTGAGCAGATGGAAGCATGAAGTGCTGTAAAATCTGCTGGTAGGTGTTGACTTTGGACTAAACACAGTGGAGCAACAGCAGCAGCTCAAAGCATCACAGACTGCAGAAACTGCACACTGGACTTCAGACACTTGGATTGTGTGTCTCTCCACTCTTCCTCCAGACTCTAGCAGCTGATTTACTAATGAAATGTAAAAGTGACTTTCATCTGAAAAGAGGACTTTGTACTGAGTAACAGTCCAGTTCTGGTTCTGCTCAGTTCAGGTAAGACACTTCTGATGTTGTCTCTGGTTCAGGAGTGTTGATATTAGGAGTGTGACAGTTGTAGCTCTGAGAGATTCACTATTTATACTCTTCATTTACTCACCATCACCATCACAGACCATCAGCATCTCTGATTTATCAGCTATAAGTCAGACTGACCAACATTAAAACAACAGAAGGCTAAAATGTGTCACTTTATGTGTAATGAATATAAGATATGACCTTTTTGTAATTAAATAATGAATAAAACTGAACTTTGTATAAATGTTTTGATATATAACATTACCTGTAGCAGGTGTGTGATTTCTATAGGCAGTTAGTTCTGCTGAACTTAAACTCATTGACTAACAGAAGCCAGAACCTGTCCACTG
>BRDA01004314.1:36315-49243 GCA_036984385.1 Crenuchus spilurus | reverse complement strand
TAACCGATGAGATTTTTTACTGGGACCACACACATACTTACACATACAGACACATACATACATACATACATACATACATACATACATACATACGGGACATACATACATACACAGACATACACATTCATACACACACCAGGGTCATTTTTTAGAGTAGCCAATTCACCTGATCTCCATGTTTTTGGACTGTAATGTATTGATTCATACTGCTTTTCAAATGTTTGGATTCAAAGGTTTCTAATAAGATATCTCGACACAAAACTAAAAACTGTACATAGACTACAATAGTAAATATTTCAGATTTAACCCTTAGCAGACTTTAGACTTTTTGAGCCATTTTTTAAAACTTTGGATTTTGTCTGTATATGCCACATTAAAAATGTTTAATTTCATGTCAGTGTTTTGTATCCTCACCTGTATGACATGTCCTTTAGTTTACACTTTAATATACTGTATCAGTGTTCAATGTTACAGTGTTATTAGTGTTACAGTGTTTACAGGCTCATTGAAACATTACTGAAAATGTCAAATGTTAACACAGGTTGTAAATGGGAACACAATGATGGTAAAGATGGAGATCAAATGAAGCCATATTTTATTTATGTTTTATTGTTTTATAATCCCTTATTAGTCCCAGAGTGGAGAAATGTGACCTCTACATTTTACCCATCCGTGCAGTAAAACACACACACACACACACACACACACACACTATCCACAGCGCCCGGGGAGCAGTTGGTGGTTAGGTGTCTTGCTCAAGGGCATTTCAGTCTTGAAAAGACCAGATCTCTAACCACCAGGCCATGGCTGCCCCCCAATATACAACTATTTACAACAAAAAGCAGGTGTGAGGTTCATTTTTTGTCCACTTGGTGGCAGTGTTGGCAGGTTCTGCTGCATTTTTTGGCTTCTTTGCGGGCATCTCTCCCCTACCAGCTCACTACTTTTATGGATGTGTAAAAGTACTTTTTGTATCAATTTTAAATGATTGTGTATCTGTTTCTATTTGGTCTGTCAACATCAAACTAAAACAAAGAGCTTAAACAAGTTAACAGCAGTGCTTAATGTGACGTTTTTTTATGCTGTGAACCTGATCTGATCACCCTCACAGTTTGAGAGGGTTAAGATGGTGTTACTGTTTCCAAAATACTGAATGTACCTACACTTGTATTCACTATTATTGTTTGTCACTGTATCATGATGAACAGTAATGCATGTATTTGTCTGTTTTATCAGGTGGATTTTGATCAGCTCCAGGATAACCTGTGTCAGATGGAGCGGCGCTGCAAAGCATCATGGGACCACCTGAAGGTCATTGCTAAGTATGAGATGAAGCCGGCATTGAAGCAGCGCATGTCTGACTTCCTGAAGGACTGTGCAGAGAAGATTATTATTCTTAAGATTGTTCACAGACGCATCATCAACAGGTGCCCACAATAAAGATCATTTTTCAACTTGTCTTTGTCTTAGAATTAAACAGGCTGTTCATTACTACACCTTTAAGACTGGTATATGCAAATGAGCTCTATTTTGGTTGGCCATGCCTTATTCAAAAAAGCAGCCCAAGTTGAAGCACTTCAGGTTGAAAGGGGCGTGGCTAAACCCTGGTAGTTTGAACAGGCAGGTATATATAAATGAACTGGTTTCTGTGACATCACAAAAACAGGGATATTAAAATGGGTGCTTTTTAATCGTTTATTTTCCATATCTTTACTGGGGAGTGAAAGGTAAGTTTTGAAACATTAGCACTGTTTACATCTCGCATCACTCTTTTAGTTTAAACATTAGGTTTTCTATGATATGAGCCCTTTAAATTCTACGATGATGATTCAAAAGCTACAGTGTAAGATATCTCCTTTATGTTTGCTCTTCAGATTCCATGCGTTCCTGCTGTTCTTGGGCCATCCACCGTATGCAGTGAGGGAGGTCAGCATCCACCGTTTTTGTAAAATCCTGAGCGAGTTTGCACTGGAGTACCGCACCACGAGGGAGAGGGTTCTTCAACAGAAGCAGAAGAGAGCCAACCATCGAGAGAGAAACAAAACCCGTGGAAAAATGATCACTGACGTGAGTGTCTAACAACTTTCCTAATTTCAGCATTTTACAGGACCTCACTGCTTATTTATAACTAATAATCCACAATCTCACAAAGGAAGTTCTGTTATTTAATTTATAAAGTGCTCTGTAGTGTTCTAGAAATAAATATGATCCACACAGTCATTCTGACAGACTGTAATACTCTACAGGAAGTGTAGGGGGCGATAAGACATCTATTGTTTATTTAAAAAGTGCTCTATAATGTTCTATAATGTTCATATGATCCACACAGTCATTCTGACAGACTGCAATACTCTACAGGAAGTGTAGGGGGTGATATGACTTCTATTGTTTATTTATAAAGTGCTCTATAATGTTCTATAATGTTCATATGATACACACAGTCACTCTGACAGACTGTAATACTCTACAGGAAGTGTAGGGGGCGATATGACATCTATTGTTTATTTAAAAAGTGCTCTATAATGTTTTATAATGTTCATATGATCCACAGTCACTCTGACAGACTTTAATACTCTACAGGAAGTGTAGGTGGCGATATGACTTCTATTGTTTATTTAAAAAGTGCTCTATAATGTTCTATAATGTTTATATGATCTACACAGTTTCATTTAAACAGTACTCATTAATGCTGTATAATGTTCCTTTACTCCAGCTGGGTTATGTAGGGCTGCCTGACTTGGTCAGGAACTGTTTGCTTTTAGGTTGTAAATGCTGTATTAGCACATCCCCCTCTGCTCTATTACACTGTAATTGGACCATTAAAATCTTGACAGTAATCCCAAGAGGGCTCAGCCCGTTTTTTCCTCACTAAACAACTTCCCGTTTGAACCTAAGCCAGGCCTTGTAGTTTTTTGGCACTGTTGAGGCTGCCCAGCATGGAGGAGAGTCCAAGTAGGGCATGCTTTTGGTCATTTTCTCATTTTTCTATAGTAACATCATCTGGGAATGTTGATAGTATTCAGACAGCACCAGAAGAATACTAACCCTCACAGTGAGAGGTTGCCAGGCTAAAGTCCAGCCAGTCATATGTTGAACATATTGTTCACTGTAGTTTGCAGACATTGTTACAGCAGTCCATGCAGGACAAACTGTTCAGCATTCATTGTTCTAATCAGTTCACAGAACAATACTCTTATTATTTTTTTGAATGGGCTACAATAAAAGCTAATCAGAGTTAATTTACATATATCAGTCTTAAAGGCACATTAACAATAGCCATCTGTTTAATGGACAAAACCCAGTTCAGCAGGAAGTGCTGATTTAGGATCAATTTTAATGATAATCAATGTCATAAACATGGAGGAATCTGATCCAAGATCAGTCTTCTACCATCCCTGCTGCTGTCTGAAGTGTCAGTCTGTAGAAGTGAGGTTTTATGTATGTTTATAGATCACAATAAGTCATTCTGTGTCCTAATCCACATTCACTAGTTTGTTAGACCTTTATTCTAGACCTACGTTCAAATCTAAATGAGGTCTGATTGACTTTGGTGATGTGTTTTGAGTGAACTTATCCTTTAGGGGTCCTGCGTCAGTTTTGTAGATAACACTCAGGTAGAATGACTCGGACTGTGCTTGCAAGTGATGCAGTGAATTTAGAACATCAGTCTCTCAGTGCTGGTTCTTTAACTCCCTGCACTTCAGGAGTTGTGTGCGTGCGTGTGCGTGTGCGTGTGCGTGTGCGTGTGTGCGTGTGTGCGTGTGTGCGTGTGTGCGTGTGTGTGTGTGTGTGTGTGTGTGTGTGTGTGTGTGTGTGTGTTTACTGGCTGCGTTCCCTGTCTCTCCCTTTCAGGCACTGATTGTGCTTGCCAAAGACCAAAGACAGACACACTCACTCTCACACACACACACACACACACACACACACACACACACACACACACACACACACACACACACACACACACACACACACACACAATCCTTCACCAATGTTCTCCAAGCCAGAATTAACCCTTAAAAGTCTGGAGTTATTATAGTTTTTTACTCTACATTCAGATTTAATTATGCAAATACATAATTAATTACATCTATATTCAGCTTATAAATGAAGTGAGTAGAAAGAAAGGGAAGGAAAAATGGACAAAAAGTGTATAGTGCTGCTGTTGCTAGGTATTTCTTTTTTAACTCATAATTAATCATGAGTAATTCATTCACATTATGAAACATACATTTACACACAATATTTACACACACACACACACACACACACACGCACACACACACACACACACACACACACACACACACACTGCCCATTATTAAGAGAAAGAGCCAGTGGAGGCCAGAATCCTCCCACACACACAAACACAACACACAGTGCTTAACCCTTTACTCGGTGGTCTTAATTTTCACTCCATTGCAAGTATCTACTGTTAATTATTCTGTATCCAGTATGAATAAACCAGTAACTATTGTGAATTACTCCTTAGCCTGTATGAACTATTCAGTATCTACTATGAATTATTCATTATCTACAAAGAACTATTGAGTTTGCAGTACATATGAGGTTAATCATTTAGAGTTTAAAGGGTTAAAAGTGTTTGGTTAGTATAATATGTGGCTCCTGATTGTTCAGACACTGCTGTGTAGTCATGTAGCTGTCTTCTAACTGGTCTCTCTGTTCCTCCAATCCCAGCATGCCTCAGCTCTCCACCCAGAATAAATACCAACAAAATACACAGAACCAGAAACTCCCCAAAACTTATCCTGCCAACTGCAGTTATTCAAGTTTACACTAAACTACGTATCTGAACATAATTACACAATCTCTTTCTGTCTCTCCTGCTCTCTCTCTTCTGCCTTACAGCACAGAACACAGCAATGACTCAGCCATTAGATTACTGACCATCTAACTAATATCAGCGCTAACAGACCCTCCACACCCTGATGCAGCCTCAGTACAGCTCTCTGTGTGACTGGTTCATTAGGGATCCAAGCACCTATGGTGCAAGGAACCTTTTTGTATTTGTTCTGATTATTATTCTGCTTCTTTTTTATTCCCTAAAATGAATTATTCAGACCAAACCATAAGGCCTAGATACACAGAACTTGGTCATTAGGTAATAGTCCCTCCCACTATTCAAGCGCTCAAAGTCAGCCAGATCGGCCTTTAGGGGGCACTATAGAGCATGTTGACGTGTTTGGTCTTCTAACTCAAAAACCCTAAGGCCTAGAGATAAAATTCTTTGTCAGAATGATTCAGTGACTCAAACAAAGCTAATCTGCAATTTGGACCATGAAACTGAGCCCACTTAGATTTTTTGATAATTTGCATAATATGCAAAACCAACTTTTGTGAACTACTCCTAGGATTTTTGACCCATCCTTTCATACCTGATAACATAATATTCAGAAGAGGGGGAAGCTCATTAATTAGCAAAAAAATATAGAAATTTGTAAACAAAATGGTCTTCATATGCAAATTAGCACTACGGAATTAGCGCATGCTATACTTAATCAGCTGTTTCTCGGGAATGCTGATGAATATTTTGATGGAACTTGACAAACTGATTTTGGACATTATTCTGAGGAAGCTGTTCAGTGCTGGCGCATTTTCGCTAATAGGGGGCGCTATAAATACTAAATGTCTGTTTCTCAGCAACCGTAAGGTGTAGCAATCCAAAGTTTGGCATACAGCATCTATGGGACATTCTATAAATGAATATTTAAGGTCAAATTGATAATTAAAAAATTTTTATATATATATAGACCATATTATTTTTATTTGTACATAATTTATACATATGTACCTGCATGTGTGTGTGTGTGTGTGTGTGTGTGTGACACAGTGCTAAAGAGACAGGTGAGCCCAGATGAGCTGCAGACTCCAGGAGGCCATTTCATAAAGAAGACGTTCACTGTAAGTAGAACATTCTTAATGTCCACTGCTTACTGGGTCAGTATCGTTGAGTGTACGTGAATGTAAAGGTAAAGTAAAGTAAACCTTTAAGAAACACTGTTGGACACTTATAAGGTCCAGAACCTCTCTGTTCTGGGATTATGGATTAATGATTTGATGTCTGTTATTACTGACCCTGTAAAGCTGCTTTGTGACATCAGTTGTAAAAAGCACTTTATAAATAAATTTGATTTGATTTGACTTGACTTTTCTTCTATTACTCCTGATGTTCTGACCCAGTAATGGTCCACTGCATTTTTATCTGAGCATGTAATAACCGTATAATAACCCTAAATAAAAGCAGTATACAGCAGTCCTTATGGAGTCATTAATGCCTATTTATAATCATTCCATTACAAGACTTCTTTTGTTATACAGAGTCTGAAAACACGATGTGCACATTTGAGCAGCTCGATGATTATGTTTATATCCAGCACACAGCAGCCTCAGTATCAGCTCTGGACTCTCTGTGGCTTTCATTCACTCTGCTTTTGTTTCTGAGCTTCTGGTGGGTTCAGCTGCAAGCCTCGGTGAAACTACACCATGTGGCTGCAGATTTATTTGATTTCAGGACAGAAATGAAACCAAAGAAAAACAAAACTTGCCTGTAAGATCAGCAAGATCCTTCATCTCTCATTTTTAAAAATAAAGGAGGAAAACACTGTTTTTTGAAACTTGAGATTAGAATTAGGTTTGGGGATGTATCCATAAATACACAATACAGAATTGTAAAAGTAGATGAAGAGAACCAAATCAAGCAAATGAGACAGAAATATTAGACTTTGTCATTTATTTATTCTTGAAAAAATAAATCCCCCCACCCCCAGTGCAAAAACTGCAGAACTGCAAAAATCTAAAAGTGTCCAGTAATATTTGGTCAGTCTTGCACATCAATTTTTGTCTATTTCTCTGTACAAACAGCTTCAACTATATTATGCAGGTGGGTTTCCACCCATGAAGTGCTTACTTTGTATCTTTCCACAACATTTCTTTTGGATTAAGGTCAGTACTATTGTTGGTTGGCCACTCCTGGGAGGGTAATAATGGTCTTGATTTTCTCTATTTGTATACAGTCTGTCTTACTGAGGATTGTTGGACTCCAAACTCCAGAGAGTTTTGTAACCATTTTCAATCTGATGAGCATCAACAACCTGTCAATCTTCTTCTGTCAACAGAAGTCTCCTTTGTTCATGCACTACCACAAACATCAGACTTTGCTAGATCCCTGTTCATAGAGTAAATCAGGGCACCCACTCACACCCATTGATTAGCAACACCAGACTTACATTTATCTGCTAATCCTAAAGTTTGACATGCGTCTGTCTCTCAGAGACATGTAATAATTAATCATTGTTCTTAATAAATAAATGAATAAAGTCTAATATTTTGTCTCATTTATTTGATCTGGTTGTACTTTTAGGACTTGTGTGACAAAGTGATACAAATGTAGAAAATGCAGAAATATTGAAAATTCTAAAGGTTTCGCAAACTTTCAAGCACCATTGTATAATACATATGGAGGACATGTATGACCCACTGTCTGGTTTTGTATAAAAACATTCCTGTGTGTGTGTTCAGATTGTAGGTGATGCTGTAGGCTGGGGTTTTGTGGTCAGAGGGAGTAAACCCTGCCATATACAGGCTGTTGACCCCAGTGGGCCTGCAGCAGCAGCCGGGATGAAGGTACTGCACCCATCATTTCTATATTTAGACCATGTTTTTGTTATTTTGCTTTTTACACAAAAACCACAACTTGTTCAGATAGATGGTTCTTAGCAAAGGTAAATGGTTCTAAATAGAACCAAGATAATCATTTGCAATCTAAAATGGTCCCATATGTCAAATTGATCAATATTGTGTTTTGAAATATTCTGTACAGGTTGTGCATTGTTTTGGTTCTGCATATGAGAAAGAGAGGCAGACAAACGCAGAAAAAACAGCTTTAGTAGGCTATGCATAATCCAGGACAGGGTCACAAATGCTGACATAATTTGGGGGGATAGGGGTCTAGGTGAAACACAGAATTGGGTGATAATTTTATGCTACATGCTTTTAACAGTTTATTAATATTAAAAAAATTTATTAATATTTTACTAATAATTAATATTAATTATTAATATCAATGTTATTAATAGTAATTACTAATAAAGTATTATTAATACTAATTTGTAAGTAATGTATTAATATTTATTTATACTTATTAAAAATAATTATTAGTAAATATTAATCATATTTATTAATTATCCTCCCCCCTGATCAAGCCAGTTGTGTACCCCCAACCTCTGAAATCAAAATTTTTATCTCTGGTCATAAACAGACAAAAACAGTCAAACAGGTTTAAAAAGAGCAACGCAGGCAATCCAATAAACAACATCAAAGAGAGAGCAGAGAGTTAAAACCAGGAAGGCTGAAATATACCAATCCAAAGGGCAATGCAAAAGAGTGGTCAAAAAAAGGCAAACAGGTCAAAAAATACAAAGACTTAGGCAGAGAAACAAACGCTTGGTGAGGCAACTAGTGTTGGCAATACTTCGCATTGTTTGCCTGGAAATAAGCAGGCTTATAAAGACCTTGCCTAATTAGGATACCACAGGCTGTGTTACACATGTACAGTACATAAACACATTATTCATCGATCTGAAGAACACTTTTAATGTAAAGTTCAATTTTAGATCTTTGTCTTTTCATCTATCTCCATGGAGCCACTTTACCAAATAACAGACTATTTTAGACAAATTTTTGTATCAATAATTAGTTAGTAGCAATGCTGTTTTGTAAATAGCATTTCTTTGTTATAGCAGAATCGTAGTGACATCTCCACCCTAAAGTTTTAGGACTAGACATTGTAGACTCAGAGCAGACTGCATTACATTTCTGGCCATTAACCCTTCTGAGTCTTTGGCTGTATTGGTTGTTGCTGAATACATTTGCATTTGTCTTTATATGCATCCATCCATTATCACACCTGCTTAGTCCTTATCAGGGTCACAGTTAGTCCACTATTAGTCCCACAGACAATATTCTCTATTGTGTATTTATGGATACATCCCCAAACCTAATTCTAATCTCAAGTTTCAAAAAACAGTGTTTTCCTCCTTTATTTTTAAAAATGAGAGATGGAGGATCTTGCTGATCTTACAGGCAAGTTTTGTTTTTCTTTGGGTCTACAGTTAGTCCACTATTAGGTCCACAGTTAGTCCACATTACACTATTCAACTAAGCCCAGGACAGGGCGCCAATCCTGTAAATGTAAACGATCATGCATAAAATTGCGATCAAATGAAGCTATATAAAGCTATTTACTACAAAAAAGGTATAATATTCCAGCTGCATTGTGTGGCTTCCTTTGCAGGCGTCTTGCCCCTTGCACCTTGCAACTTTTATATGGACGTGTAAATATTATTTTTATATCAAAATGATAATATTTCTTAACTTAGTCTGTCATCATCAAACAAAAACTGGCACTGAGTTTGAAGTCAGCACTTTGGATAGAAGTTGATGGCAGTGCTCAGTGTGACATTTATGCAGTTAGGTTTCTACATGGTCTGCCGTGGAAACAGAGACTCTCCATGGTAGCTACTGGTGGTGTTTGGCTAGCCAGTCATTGTGAAACCATGTCTCTTGTGATGTTTTTCAGTCCCTAATGTTTGTAGCAAAAAAAATTAATTATTAATATTAATATTAATCAATATTATTATTAAAAAAATATATGTTCTTGTACTGTGAGAGGCTGTTTGCTAGGCTTCGTCCTCGATGTCTTTACATCCCTGAACATCACACAACACCAAACACAAAACCAATGCTGTGTTTGTTCAGTAGACCTGCATGCTCTGAAAACATCTTCTATACTACTTGACACCCACGGCTGTCGGCACAGTTCACACTGACGAATCTACTATCTTTGGTTCCAGTTAGGAACAAATGTTTCAGGTTCCATAGAACCAATTTATGTTGATGGAAAAGTGCTGAAGGGTTCAAAATTATCTGCACAAATAAGAACAGACCCAGTTCCACATTGGTGGAAAAGGGATATATGTGACAAATGAGGGCCCCATTGACCCTTCATTGTGGTGAAGCATTGTCATGTTGTAACATAGCACCAGGAGACATCTGTAGATATGGTACCACCTCAGGCTCTAACATTTCTGTGATGTATCTCTGGTCACTGTTGGTCATTGCATATGAGGGGTGAACAGAAATGGATGACCAATTTGAAAAAAATAAACCAGCACTGGATCCATAAGGAGCTGTAAAATTATCCTCTATGAGCTTTTCTGCATAAATGGACTAATGTGGGTCATGATCTATCTGGCCTTTTTGTCTTCAGAGCAGTTTCTTGGAATGCTGTTAAACATGTTTTGAACAATGGTCAGCTTAAATTAGGCTGATGGTATTTTACAATGGAAAACAATTGAGTGTCATCTGAACACTTCTCTGAAGTCCTCAGGTGTACATTACATTTAATTACTTTAAAATAACTGGGTATCATGCAGTTAAGTGTAAAATTGTGACCTGGTCATGCAACAACTGCTGCATTTAATGCTTCACTAGTGCATCCCCTTAGGTATCCCAAGCTTATTACATCCCAAGGCTTATTCTTCAGGAACACAATACAGAGTTATTATTATGTTATGGAAGTATGTTATAAATTGAAGATTTAAAGGGCTAATAATTAGACAAAAAACATTTATTTCTACTTTTAAATCTACAATTCTCCATGACGCACATGATTTCTCAATTATTTTGTTGAATTTATTCTGAAAATTAAAACACACAATCTAACAAACGCAAGAATGGATTGATATTTTTGTCACAATTTTCCATTCTGAGCAAGTTTACACATGAATATTAATATACTTTACACTCGATTGGTCTTTCATTATTAATTTAGTGATACAGGTCAATAATAATGTGTAGTTGTAACTACTGTTGTGCATCCAACAGTAAGGGCAGCATAGAGTTGTTTTATACACTGATAGAAAACACAGTAGCAAACAGAACTCTCCAAATCCACATGCTGACCACGTGGCTGACTTTACTGTGATCTAGTCTGAAGTTGACTTCCAGATGCTCTTCAGCCATTGCATGGATTTGTTCAGTTCCATCAGCATCACATTTAAAAGAAATCATATTTACTCAATTTCCCACTTACTGCAGATGTAGTCGATCAGCCACGACATGCCCAAATCCAAATTGATCTTCTTAGAACTAATAAAATAGCGTGGTAGAAGCAAATAAATGAGAAAACATCTACTTGATATTAGTGAATATTTAAAAGCATCATAATAATATAATTACTTTCATTAGTTAATGGAGACATTATTTAATCATGTATTAGTGTTTAGTAGTCTTAATTATAATTCATAGACTGTGTTACCTATTGTTGTTTTTTGGCATCTCATTCACTCTCATCCCTCTTTCTCCAGGTGTGTCAGTTTGTGGTTTCAGTGAATGGATTGAATGTGCTAAATCTGGACTACAGGACGGTCAGCAACCTCATTCTGACTGGACCCAGGACAGTGGTCATGGAGGTCATGGAGGAAGTGGAATACTGAAGACGGAAGTTCTCTCTCTCTTTCTTGCTCTTTGTCAGTATCACTCTGTTTTTAATGTCCCTCTCTCTATATATCATCACTGTTGTAAGAAAAAACGTTGAACATAACCTGGTTCTTTCTGGTTCTAGTTTCTCCAGAGACCCTATTTAGATATTACCCCAGATGTCATCATATCATCCCAAATTACTTTTTAACTGGAGGCAAGGCTAACAATGCTAACAAATACTAGAACTCAATAGTCACCTAAATATCCCAGTCGTTTCTGTAAAACTACAACAGCAAAACCTCTCTTAAACCTCATCTGGATCTGGTCTCACAGACTAGTGGATGTGATTTAGGACATATCTTGGTTGATCAACTACATCTGGGTTGAAAATGATATCATTTTTCAGTGAGCTGTTCCTTTAATGTCAGTTTTGAGCCAATTCTATTGGTCCATTCATAAAATGTGCTGACAGCAGGTGTTTTTAAAGGATGTCATGGGCCGACTCTTCAGTACTCTCTGACATTTCCATGGCCTAGTGATACCACAGAATGTCTGTTATGTTCAGGTCTGGAAGATACCACAGTTCTACAGTACACTGTAGTCATTACTACAATAATTGTTTTCATTTTTATAACAGGTCTCACTTTATTTGGACAGTCGCTTGTAGATCATCTACAGAGCTTCTCTTTATTAACAAGCAGCATCTGATACTGATACTGAGCAGTATTACTGCATCGCTCAACACCAAAAAACCAAAAACCATGAGATATGTAGATCAGTTACACATTACTGCCACACCAAGGAAGAAAATCAGGTGCATGTTCCTCTCAGTAATTCTGTTCTCCTTACTGTGATCAGAGGAGAAGAGCAGTGTCAAAAAGGGAGAGCACATATATATGTGTAAAAAATGCATAGACCTGTTTGTTTGTGATGTTCAGGCCTGAAGCTTCATTCTCCTCTTAGTTGTTCAGTTGAGTTTCCTCGTTCATGCTCTGTGAGAAGTTTTGAGCAGCTGATCCAGGCTGGGAAGAATACACTACTGTTAATCAGTGGGGCAGTGCAGATAAGAATGACATTTTCAGGGCTAAATGTAAGCATGTCACATCCAGAGACTACGGAGAGTTCTTAGTTAAGGTTCAACACAAGTAGGAAAGTACGTTTCAGTCAAAGGTTTGGACACTCTCTGGACATTCTGTGTTTTTTCATGATTTAAAATGTTCTGTATTGTAGTTTAATACTAAAGTCACTAAACTCTGAATAAACACATCTGTAATTATTTAGTAAACAAACAAGTAAACAAACCAGAACTGACTCTTTTACGGTTCTTTCGACGGTAGATTCGTTCTCCACGGATGACACTTCTTACAGTTTATATTTGTATAAGACCAAACAAATGAACAAACAAATGATTTATTAATGTCTACAC
>BRDA01004314.1:0-20014 GCA_036984385.1 Crenuchus spilurus | reverse complement strand
CCCCTTACGGTTGCCTCTGTGGGTGGTGAACCCACAGGAGGTCAGGCCCACATCGCCAGTTCGGGCTGAGCCCGGCCGGGCCCCGTGGGCAAAGAAAAAACCCTTATTTGATCTTCATTCTGGATATTAATGTTATTAGATATTCGTTCTGAATATTAATGTTATTAGATCTTCATTCTGGATATTAATGTTATTAGATCTTCATTCAGGATATTAACGTAATGAGAGCTTCATTCTGGATAGTAATGTTATTAGATCTTCGTTCTGAATATTAATGTTATTAGATCTTCATTCTGGATATTAATGTTATTAGACCTTCATTCTGGACATTAACGTAATGAGAGCTTCATTCTGGATAGTAATGATATTAGATCTTCATTCTGGATATTAACGTCATTAGAGCTTCATTCTGGATATTAACATTGTTAGATCTTCAGTGAGTAATGTGTATAATTGTGTTTGTTTACAGTGAGAAGAACACTGAAAAGTGGTTTAACTCCAGAGGAGGCTCAGGCTCTTGGGCTGGCTAGCGGGTCCGAGATGCAAGTGTGACACAAAAAAAGACTCTCAGCAGCTCAGGGTGTCCACACACACACACACACACACACACACATATACACACACACATATACACAATAGAAAACCTGAACCTGAAACCTAAGCATGCTGTTTGTTGGAAATATTAGCATTTCATAACATTTGTACTACTTTCAGAGGACGTCAGCAAACTCCACCAAATGTTCAACATTTTCAGCGTAATGTTTAAGATGTGACTGAACTCCTTCAGGATGGCTTGGTGTGAAATGCTTGATTCTAGAGAAACTTACCAAGTCAGAATTGTTCACAGTGGTGGTGATGGGAACCAGACGTCTGAAGCCTTTAAAAGCTACCTCACAGAAAGTTATTACATGAACTGGTTATGAGTACACTGCCTAATGTCTGAGACATTGTTTTACAGTAGTTTGGAGAATAATTTTTTAAAATCCGTTAATGGTGGAGGGGTGCATGTGGTTGGAAAGCAAAATAGTCCCAAAAGAATACATCATTTTCAGATTGATCACTATTTTGTCATCAATATTACACCTCAAAACACAGAAGACTCATGTAGGTTCACTGGTGTGTTTGGATAGTAATGAAGTGGATTATATTTGTGTTATAAAACATTGTGATGTCTGGTTACTGTCACCACCATTGTAAAGTAAATTCTGTAGAATGGAACGTTTCCCTTCAAACTAGACTGAATGAGTTTGTTTACGTCTCAACAAAAAACTGGTGGAATTCCTCTTTAAGGCTTTTTTTAAAGGACAAGCACAGAGGTGTCTGCTGAAGTTCAGCCTTTTCATGCACAACCTTCTAAGAAACACACACACACACACAGTTAGCCCTGTTACTGAAGGACCGTTGGACTAGTTCTCCAGAGATAAACTAGTGTTTATAACCACTGTGGCCTTGAGAGTGAACCCAAAGAGCTGTGCTTTGAACGAGGCTGCTCTCTGTCGCCCCCTTTGGTGATAAAATCCAAACTGCAAGTAGCATCTTCAGCATTAAAGGAACTGTTCCTCCAGAAATCATATTTACACAATCTTCCCCTTACCTCAGATATAATCAAGCCAAGGCATGTTTGGAGCAAACTTTACCTGCACGGCATACAAACACAAAGTCAATAGTCACCTATATTCACTTTGTCAAACTCAAATCTCATCCATAACAAAAATCTGCATTCTGCATCCACCATCTTTGAGCTTCATTGAGATCTAGAAGAGGTTTGAGTGTGTAGAGGGATGTAATTGTACACAAACACCTTGGCTAATTTAGTTGACTATTGAGTTCTAATCTTTGTTAGCAATGTTAGCCTCACAGCTCCATCTTTAAAGAAGTGAAATGTGCTCCAAACATGTTTAGGCTCGACTGCATCCGGAAGTAAGTGGAGAATTGTGTGAACAAGATTCACAAAAACTCTGGAGCACACATTAATAAACCACTGAGGACGAGACTGTAACAGTTTTCTCCTCCCCGCACTACTGTGGTATTGATTTTTTTTCCTTTTTAAATTGGAGTCCACAGAAAAGAGACTGAACCTGAATGTGATCAGCACTCCAGAATGACCCTCAGAACCTGCCGTCCATCTGTCCGATAGTGTCTGTATATACACTATAATAGCTCAACTTGGAATAAAAGATTCCACAATGGCAGCTTCAAGGCTTAAACCTCTATCTGCTGTATGTGCACCGTATGAGATTATCAAACTATGATTGTTGCTGAACAGAAAACCTGCTGACTCTAAACTCTAAATTCACACTAATTTCAGAGACATGAGGTCTGTCGTAAGTAGACGGTGTCTATGTAGGCAGCTGTCTGAAGTATTCAGCGTTCTGTCATCTACAGATAAATGAGATGCTCCAGTTAGACAACAGTGACATCACTTATTCCGCCCATTGCATGTGACCGGCATGTATTTTACCTTAGCTGTCAAAATGGCCTCAGCACATCACCACACAGATCTGCTTTTAGTTTTTATAGCAGTTTTAGTAGAATTACATGTAAGAATGACTTGCATTTAAAAATCACATTACGTTCAACTTGTAAGTGTGATGACACACAACAGAATTTGACCTCATCCATGCAGTGAAACAAACACATAAGGCTGTGAGAACATGTGCCCAAAGCAGTGAGCTATCCACAGTGCCCGGGGAGCAGTTGGAGGTTAGGTGCCTTACTCAAGGGCATTTCAGTCATTGCGATTAAACCGGCGACCTTGTTGTCCCTGTAGAGCCCACTAGGTATTGAGACAGGCCCAATGAGTGCGCCTTTGAGCCCTTCAAATCGGACCGTTACCAGCTTGTTTTATATAAAACTTTTTCCCAAAACTTTACATCAGTCAGCAAAGTACAGTCAACAAAACAGCACAGCCAGCAGGAGGAAATCTCCCCGTCATTCCACCTGTCCAGGAAAGCTTTAGTATAAAATTTCATCACTCTTGAGCTCCCACTTCTTCTGTTCCATCAGAGAAACATTCTATCAGCGGTGTGGGCGGAGTTTTCACCGCATCCTGATCACAGTGAATACCAGAAACCCTTAGATACTGTCGACATCTCATATTAAAAAGCATCTCTAACAAGAACAGAAGGGCCTGACATCCTGAATGCACCTAATGAGACAACTTGTGATGGGATTTCTTACATCATCTGCAGGAAGAATCCCGCCCACATTTTCTACACACTGCTTTTAAGAAAGTGAAACTAAACAGAACTACTTTTTCTCTCTCCTCCATTCACAACTTTACACAAGATCACATTTATAACCATTACTCAGCATCTGCCCATTAAGTTCTGTCACAGGAGAGTGTTGCGTCAGCGGCTTTTCTGTTCAGCGAAAGATGTCGAGATTATAGTCTATGATAGCAGATGGAGATCGGCACTAAAATGGTGATGTATCCCTTTAATGTACTAGCGTTTCAGTGCTGCCTGAAGATGATGGTAATGATAGTAACTGTGAATTCAGGCTGTCTTTTAACTATCTGTGCCTTTGATAAGCAGGCAGAAGGATGTTGTTTGGTAGTTTGTGCAGGTTTGGGTGATTTATTTTTTATTTAATTTTTCTTGGAGGAGCACTAAAGAGGGTTCAGGTCTGCTTTTCAGTCCCGAGTCACTGCACAGCATTTCAGATGTAATCATCTCACCAGTGTGACATTATTCTGACTCTGCGGTACTACACAGAACCTTCACCACAGTCCTGTAGTACCTCTAGCACCTTAATATGCGTACCACGGAGGAGTTTTGGAGGAATTTTGAGTATTAATGATAGAAAGGCTGTTTGTTTCTTGGCCTTCTCAGATTACGGAGTACTGTAAAGTGGAAATAAAGTAAAAATCTTAATGTAGAAAGCAGAGGCTAAACACGAGAACATGCTGTACAATTGTGTAAATGACACTTTAGTTTTTATTTTTGTCTGTTTTTTTTGGTTTGTATTTTGTATAGAATAGTGTATTATAGGTCAGAAGCAGTGTTATTCTGTGAAAAAAATGTAATTTAAGAGTTAATTAAAGCAAGCCATGCATGTTTCAGTGGTCAACAGAGAAACCTTCGCTAAGGCTTTATGACACAAAGGGAGATTTTTCTGACGCTCAGTGAATTTTGCTTTTGCTTAATGTTTTTAATCTAAACTTGAAACGCGTGTCGAGTCAGCGTAGCCCACTCCACTCCTGCTTGAAAGCCTTCAGTATCATTGCACTTAAGTACAACTCATTGCTGCAAGTGCCATAAAAAGTGGGTGTCCAACCAGAGTACCTAGAATGTGAATTTATGTAAACACCTACAGCAAAAACAAATATATACTGTATACAAATCTTGCAATAAAAGCTTTTATGAAGCATTCAGAGAATGGCAGTGTACGTGTTCGTGTCATTTTTGCTGGACAACTTGAATGCATGGAATTACATCCTTCATCAAATCTGGGTGCTGGAACACAGCCTCCATTTACCCTGAATTATGTCACAGTTTAAAGTTGAAGCATTTGGCATGGCTCACATTATAGGTAGTGATGGGTTGTACTGTGCCGAGAAATCCAGGAAGTCTCTTATAAAGCATGTATATCGAGTTTATTGATCACCAATTTACTCCTCTCCAGAGCCAATCCTCAGCTGCCATATTTTTAGGTACAACAGCCAATAACAAACATACACAATTTGATTTGTGATATTTTGATTACTCATTTTCTTTGTATACACAAAAATGCATTCTGTCTGTTTGAAGGACTAACATCTCTATCCACTGAGGGACGATCTGGACAAACACTGACTAACAAGAACATTTTGTTTGATTAAGGGTTATTCAAAAGTCCTTACCTTTCCAGACTTTTCAGTCCATTACTTTACTTTTTTTAATCTCAGCAACGATTAACTGCTTTAATTTGTTTGACAGCATTAGCAAAAATTACATTTTAAAAATACCAATAATTCTCAAGAAGTGCAAATCTTCCAAAATAAGACTAAAACAAGAGATGACATGTCACCAGCTTTTATTTATTTAGGGTCGTGTACACCATACGGTTCACTTCAGTGCCATCAAGCTCCTCTCAAATGAGCTATGACAATGGAGAACCTGATAGAGGATCATTACAATCATTATTGTATGACAATTTTAGTGCAATGACAGACAAACATGTCTAATGCAGTAAAGATGGTGGCTGTACAGGACCGTACAAAAAAAGACAAACCTTTAAAGGTGTGGTAAACACATCTCTGCCAAAAAAGGGAACATTTGCATTTTAAACGTCTCTGTGGTCTTTGTCCCTGAAGCTGTTGGCAAGGACAGGAAAAAATGCAACAGCAAAGCAAAAAGATTTACAAAAAGAGGACAAATCTGAAGGAAAATGATAAGCATATCAGCAAAGAGGAGAAAAGACGAAAAAGAATACTGGGATTCATAGGAAATCCAGTGCAAACTAAGCCTTTTTTAGTTTCTTTTTCTTTTAGATGTACACATTGACTACAAACTAAAAGCAATGATAAAAGTATGGGAATAGATATATAGATTTCTACTCTGTCTATTTTTAACTACGTGATCGCTTTTCAATGTCCCTGAACAAGAAGGTTTTGCACAGTACTAGAAGTTATTTATAAATTACATGTTGGAAGAGTTCTCAAATACAACAGTCAATTTCATCAGGACCCTCCGAGAAGAGATGAGAAGAAGAGGGCAAACTCGGGAGCTTTTTTTCCAGGTTCAATTTAGTATTGCTCAGATTCAGCTTCACTAAAAGATCAACTTCTCCCGTTTCCAGGTTTAAGTGTGTGCGTTCTTCAGGGATGTACTGTAACATCAAAATGTCAATTTTTGAAGCACCAAAAGTATATAAAAATATGACCCTTTCTTTTTTTTGGTCAAACATTTGATGACATTTTTTTCCATTCATATAGTGCAGTTTATGTAAAGGAATCATAACTCAAGTTTATATGGTTTATCTGATATGTGATGAAAACAAAAGCGTGCATTTACAAACCGAATGATAACTGGAGAGAGAAAGATAAATAGCAAACGTTACTGGCAGCTGTTGTGATGATGAAATCAGCCTGAAAACACTGCAGACAAAATGTGATGCTGCAGCTAAGTGTAGTGATCGACTGAATATCCTGGTTAACTTTCCAATTTTCATCAAACATATCAAACAGATTTAAAAATAAAAACAAAATGGAAAAACAAAAACAAAAAAAAACAAAACAAAAAAAAAAAAAAACAGTACAACATATCAAGCATGGATCATTCAGGCACTCACAGTCTTGTTTAAAGGAGAACTCCACCTTTTTTAAAAAAAAATCTCTGCATATTTAAATGGTTAAGGAAAGTCATTCACAGTTCTGGTGATAGGAACCAGGCATCTGTAGCCTTTAAAAGCTACCTCACAATGTGTACATGAAATGGATATTGTTTTTGAGAAGATTTTGAAATATTTTAAAAATCTATTGATGGTGGAGGGATACATGCAGGGCATTAGAAAGGCAAAATCTCCAAAGAAAACATTTTTTCAAACTTATCACTATTTTACCATCAACATTACATATAAAAACACGAAAGTTCGCCGATGGGTTTGTATAGCAAATAAAATGTATGTGATGCCTCGTTCCCATCACCACCATTGTAAGAAAATTGTTAAAAGTGTCTCTATAATTAACCATTTCACACTGAAAGACTTGGTTTGCATCTGCAGAAATATTGGAAAAAACAGTGAAATTTCCCTTTAAACGAGTGCATAAGACCTCACTTCCCTGGAACTGGTTCCAATATACAGGTCTAACATTATTCTGCTAATCACACATCATAATGTACATCCTTATGAACATAAAAGAGTTACTCCCACAATTTTGTGCATGACGTTCGAGCTTCATTGCATATACATATTTGGCCAGACTACCTAAACTGGTAGGGATAGAGTAACATCAGTTTAAAAACTGTTCTTTTTAAAAACTGTTTTGAAAACAGTTTAAAACTGTTCGTTCAATTGTTAATTTGTACCAGTCCTTTAAGGTCTGGGCTGAATAAATTAGCCACTTAGGGATTTAAAAATAGAGACAATAATTGAAGAGATGATAAAGGAGCACAATTTACTGACAATTAAAGCTTATATCCACATGTTTAAAAGCCTCAAATGGTTCTATCAAAATGTAAACCCCACTTATGTAAGCTAGGAAGGGAACTGCAGGTTCCAATCTTTAAAAAAATCTTTCCTCAAGAATTCAAGACTCAACTAAAATATAGCACCAACATATTCTAAGTTCATGGCAAGTTTTGGGTCTCTAGACTCTGTGGTGCACTTACGAAGAAAGAAAACAATAATGAAAACTGTACCCAGACTGGAGGCTGGCCGATTGCTGAAGTTTTTTTTTCCTGGGATTGAAAGTGCAGTCACAGTGATCTCGGCTGGAGAAGCTCCATCTCCCAACATGCCTCGGGAGCTGAACTAGTGAGGAGCCTCCAGCATCTCCATAAGGAACGTGTCAATGGGGGTGTCGCCGATCAGTTTAAAGAAAAAAAGGTGCTCCAGACACTTCAGGCCAATAGAGCGTAGCGCAGGCAGACGGAGGAGGAGCTTCGCAAACCTAATAAAGCAATAAACACAAACCAAACAGTGAACTAAGCAAATGTGAGAAGAAATTTAAGGAAGTAAATTTTATTAAGTTCTGATAACAGAGTCCTTACTGAACAACAAGGACAGATCATTTCATCACTATTCATACCTGCCCTGTTGATCAGGATATTTCTGCCTGCAGTACGACTCAAGGGACGCATACACTCTCTCTCTCAGTACCTCTACTTCACTGGTGTTAGTCAAACCTTTGGCATCTAAACAACAAACAGCAAAATGGTCAGTCAATAAACAGGCTACACTGCCATGCTCATTCAGCATGCAGTAGATCAGCCCCGCACATTCAGAGCCACCGATTTAGCCCCACCAATACAATCTACAGTAGTTTAGTTCCACCCATTCAGGCTACAACATTTATTCCAGTGCTGCTCATGTTTCAATCAGTCAAGTGTTATCTAAGGTACCTGGGTTAAAAAGGACGATGGCCCGCAGACATCCCAGCTCTGTTTTGTCCATTTGCATATCTCGCATTTTATTGACCAACTCTGTTAGCACTCTATAAACAAGACAGTGGCGATGAGAATGCAGAGATTGAATGAGAGGAAGATGGACAGGATCTGATATCGTAAACCAAAAGGTTGTCTTGCTGACTGTAACTGCAACTATTTGTTCAAAATAGTTATTAAAAATTTTTTAATTGTTTTCTAATGAGAATTTAATGAAACGTTGATATTTTTCACTATTTTTATTGTTACAAATGCAGTAAAATGAATAAAATGCAGACATGTTAACACAGTAGTCCACCATGGCCTAAACATTCTGCTCTAATTAACTGCTATAATACCTACATAGACCATAATCACCCATTTATCTGTGACTAACAAATGTATAGAAGGAGCAAATATATACAGTTAGATAGTTACCTGTCAAATATGGCCCCCACCTCAGCACTGTGTGCACTTTCTCTGTGGAGGCATAAACACAGAATTAAAGAGATGAAAAGTCATTTTAATTCAGGGTGGGTGAGAGTTCTGAAACTTTAACACTATTTATTAGGGGTGTAACTATAAACAAAAATGAACAATATCACCCAAATTCTGTTCATTACAGTCAATGCAATTGCTCTGTTTGACCAGCAGAGGTCATAATTTATTTAACCAACCAGTGATAGAATCTGCACAATAGTGAAACCTGCACTATAGTGTATACATGTGTTTATAACAAGAACAATGTGCATTTTGCATTGTTTACACTTCAGACATAAAAAAAACATCTCTTGTTATTCAAATTTAGTTAAATGCATAATTGAGTAGTGCATCATTACACCTCAAATATTTACATACATCAAACTATCACTACAAAAAATGGACATTTCATTTCTAATTATATTAGTTTATTTCATGAAGAAAACACAGAGTAACACAGCCTCAATAATCCCCAAGTGGTTGGTAAAATGTTGCCAGGTGCTTGGTATGGTCTCCTGTGTGATTAAGGTGTTGCTGGATGCTGGTTTCCTATGCAGTTAACATGTGTCTTTTTGGTTGATATGGTCGCTGAAATGGCTGATAAAGTGTAACTAACGTTTTGCTAATGTGCCCCTGATGTGTGCTAGGGTGCTGCTAGGTAACTACTACAGTATGTTGCATATATCCTGTGTGGGAAAACAACACGGGAAAAAATATTATGTAGAAACCATAGATCAAAACTAAAAAATCTAAACATGCGTCATCACTGATCCAATCAAATTGATTTATTTGTTTGCAAGAGCTGAGGATTTGTCCGAGTTTGATTGTGTAACATTACCTGTCAAAGATGGTCTCAACCCCGGTGTTGTGGACGCTGTCTCTGGGAACATGCAGACCAGTGGCAAGCAGAAGACCATCCTTCACCCCGATTGAGCGATGAGAGAACGAGGCAATCAGGAGCTCATTCCACCCTGACACACAAAAACAGTAGTAATTGAGAGAAAATATTGTAAGCTGATGGATTTGCTACAAAACGTCTTTAAAATATATACTTGTTCCTAAATTTCACTGAAATTGTATTTTTTTTTTATTCGGATTTTACAAACACACTGAATACACAAATGTGACTGAACAAAAGGGGTGGAACTCGGACAATAACTATGATACACAAAACTGTTTCTGAATGTTATACTTTGTCAAAGTGTCCAGTGATGGCAAGTACCTGCCCTGAGCAGAATAACCTGGTCATCCAGAGGCAGCTCTGAGAAGTGTGGGATGCGCTTGGCCCACTCCACCAGACTGAAGAGCTGTTTATCTGCTGCCTGGCAGATATTAGTCACTGGATCACTGGACTGCAGGACACAGCGGTTAACAGGGTTATTAAGACAATTAAATCAGCCATACATTAACAGCAGGGTTGAAAAAGTACACACATGCAGTAGAAACAGATGAACTGTAGACTGTAAATGTATGAAAAAAGTACAAACAATAAATTATACTTTTTACTGAACTTAACAGAATGGTTCACCCAACAATCATAAAATGTTCACTTGTTTGTAGTCCAAATTTAGCTTTTTTAGTTTAGAACACTGCCTTGGGCAGCTAACTTGGCAAAACACTGGAACTCAGAGGTCACCTGAAAACTAGCATTATTCCTGCAGCAAGTGTGACACATATGGGCCAATGCTCATAAATATTATAAATCCGAGCTTTGGGAAACCTGTTTAACTCTAGAGGGCAAATGTGTGTTAATGCCGTGAAATCACACTCACAGAGCCAGTCCCAGAGCTAGCATCAGAGTGCAGTTCAGTTTTGTGCTCCACTGCTGTCTCAGCTTCCAGAATCTTCTCCACAGGCATGTCCTCATTGGCAGCAGAGCTGAACTCACAGTCCCCTTCACGCTCTTTATTCCGCTGACGTTCCTCCTGCACAGCTGAGGGGTGGTGGTGGACATAAACAAATAATGACAAACCAGAAGAATCACAAACCAGAAGACTTCTCACAAAAAATTTAAACTGAACCTAGGTGATGTCTACTTAACTGGCATATGACAATGTCTATAGGGAAACACTGCCATGGATGAGACGGTTGGGAGGGGATCTTACAAATGTGCTTTAGAAGGAAGTGCGATTTAGAATCAGTTTTTGTGACAATGAGCATCATAAATACGGAGGAATCTGATCCAAATCCAAGATCGCTCTTCTTCCAGTACTGCTGTAGTAGGCCATACTGTGCCCTAAACCAGCAATTCTCAACTGGTGGGGTCGCGGACACGTTCTGGGCGGGTCACGGACAGATTATAAAAAATAAATACATTTTAAAACCATTAAAATAGTTCATGCTTATCTGATTTTGTCCTCGTCTTTTTACATCTCACAGAGAGAGACACAATGATGCAGGCATCAGATGAGCGCACAGCATTCTCGTTGCCATAGTAACCACCATTTGCCGGTCATCAGTGTTGCCAAGTCTGCTTGCAGGTTGCGGTTTTTTGAGCTTGTTTTTGAACGTGAAGTTGCTTATTTGGGCTCAACTTTCTTTCCGAGTGAAACTTTTTGATTATCTCCCAGCTCTCCATAGTAAAGGAAAAGATGAGAAGCACAAAAAATCTGCACACTGAGACTAGCAAACATGGGTTTCAGTGCCCCAAAACACAATGACACAAAACAAAGAAATGAGCTAAAAAATAGCCACCTACGTAGCCTGCCAATTTTTATATTAAAAGTGTTTAGCATAATTTTGGTGTTGTTTATGTATAATGTCATAATAAATATTTACCTTTTTACTGTTTAAAAGCGGCCTCTGTTTTACAGAATGTGGTGGGTTGCCAGTTGGGCTTATTTTGGGCTTGTTTTCATAGAGCTGGTTGCTTGTTTCTATCTATCGCGAGATCTGGCAACACTGCTGTTTACTCTTCTGTTTAAATTTGTGATGACATTTGAAGGCAAAGAATTGGGTGATAATTTTATGCTATGTGCTTTTAACAGTTTATAAATATTTAAGAATATGTAATAATGTATTAATATTTTATTAATGATAAATATACATTTTATTATTTTATTATTGATAACACTTAAGTTATTTTTAGTATATTATAATCATATCATATAATTTGTACGTAATTAATTAATATTTGTTAATAATAGTAATTTAATTTATGTTCCAGCACCCCCTCAAACCCCTCAAATCAAGCAAGTCATGTCCCCCTGAAATGTCTATGTTTAAATGTGTTTTTGAAGGCAATTTCTTTTTATAAATTTGTATTCTATAAAAGTGAGTCTTGATGACCATAAGAAATGTGGGTCCTGGGCTGAGACCAGTTGAGAACCCCTGCCCTAAACTACATCCACTAGTCTGTGAGACCTTCATAAGATCTGGATGAGGTCTGAGCGGATTTAGATAAGTTTAGTTTAGTATTTTTACAGAAAAAAACTCTGGTGACTCCTGAGTTTGTGTTTTAAGCAGCTCCAAAATTTGATAAACACAAAATTCAACGGCAAACATCTTGGCTGAGATAAATGGAAAATTGTGTAATTATGATTTCTGGGTCAGTCCACGTTCTGATCTGATATGGGCATGCTTGAAACAGGCAGGTATTTCTACACCCACCCACACTGACTTGTTACAGCATGCTAACTGACGGAATGTATTTAACTGTCTATTGTATTTAGTATAAAATAACAAGCCCACAGGCTAAAGCTTCCATTTTATAATAAAACAGTCAATAATGCTGAATAACTCAGTGGTGATGAAACCAAGCTAAAACGCAAATTATATTGTCAGAGACGCTTCTAAATGAACCACAAAAAAACAAAAAAAATAATTGGTTTCTGACACAGCGTCATGAAAAATACACTAATTGTATCATGCAAATCACAAATATGCTTTCCAGTTACATCCAAAAAGAACAAACTGTCCCTGTGGCCTGCATTTACACAACTCAGAATGTCCACAAATCAGCATCTCCGTATTTTTTAAATGCAGTCAATTAAGATGCGTCATCAAAAGTTATGGCATGCTTTATTTTCTTCCAATATATTAAATTCAGAACTGAAGCACAGAACAATTAAGATGGCATGTTAACATGTCATGGTAGAGCTAGGCGATATGGACAAAAAATGTATCATAATATTTTTTTATATTGATCGATCTCGACAATTAGCACAATATTACATTTTCGTTAATAAACTTCAGAGCAGAAAAGTGAGAGCAGACAGACACGCATGTGCAGCAGCAAGAAGCAAGCAGTGTGACTTGTGCTGCTGTGTAAAGATGCAGTTCTTGTCTCTCGGCTCTAGAGAGTGACGTTGTTTGCTTGTTTCTCTGCTCACATCACAGCTGTTTATGCTTGTTTCTCTTGTGCTGCATGATTACGGTGTAACCACTGGTGGCGCTGGTGAGGAGGATCTAAGGAGCAGCAGTATCGCACAACTCAGGTATTCTCAAGAATACAAGCACACACTGAAACTCTCAGCTGCTCTACTTTCCCTCCCTCCCCAAATGCACGCAGCTCCGTTTGTAGACCCGCCTCCATAGTGCAGCCATTTGACGGGATGTTCCTGCCAATGCACTAATCCGGGGAGAGGGGTGGAGCCCCCAGTTAATGCTTATCGAATATTATATTGTCCCAGCTTATCATCGTCATCGAGGGAAAACTTATCGTGAAACAAATCAATATTGTTTTATCGCCCAGCACCATGTCATGGTATCAAAACTTTTGCATAAGACTCCACATCAACAACTAGGTTGTCCTTATAAATTAAATGTTACCTGAGAGCATCTAAAGCAGCTAGCTGACAAACTGTATTATGGAGGTGATGGTATCTATAGATAAAACTTATCTAAAACTAAATAAAACTTATGGACACCTCAGTGTGAATACATATGTGAATATTTAAGACTGGATTGCAAATATGAAGCATTCATGCATGTTTCCATAAATATACAGATTATATAGTTCATAACAGCTGTAAACTATCCATATAATCCTTTTTTTTATCATTATTACTCAATTGTCAAATTACCATACATTGCTGTACATGGTGCATCCGTTTTCATTTTAAATTAAAAGTAACCTCACGTACTAGCGCAAATGTTACACACACTGAAATGCCCATTTATAACAATTTTATTATAGACTTTAAGTGTCAATCCAGTTACGACCATTCTTTCAATTCATCTGAAGGATCCCAGATTTGAAGTACATTACAGGTGAAACTGAAGGTAAAATCAATATTGTTCTGCAATACTGTGCAAAAGTTAAAGGCAATCACAGAAAGTATTATATGTGGGTACTACAGGTTTATATATTCGGAAAAAAATATTATTATAAACACTAAAAACTAAATTAACAGTTTTTTTTTGTGCTAATGTGTTTGGTTTAAGCCTTCTTAAGGCACTCCTCATGGTAGTCCAGTATTAATTATAGTCAGTTATCAGTACCTGGTTTGATTAAATCAATACTTCATTATGTTAAATCAAATATGCTGCTAAAGAATTTTAAAAATCCATGCAATGGCTGAGGAGCATCGTGGAGAAGATCGGGAACCAGATTTTGTTCTTCAAAATAGTCCACAAGGTATCATCTATTTTTTTAATTTTTCACTGTATTGAAGTTTATTTGTCTTTATCCTAATAAAATGTGTCACTTTAAAAGCCCACTTATTAAATGGTTTAAATAACATGTTTAGTACTGAATATAGTAGCATGCAAAAGTTTGGACACCCATGGTCAAAATGTATGTTACTGTAAACAGTTTAGCAAGTTGAAGATGAAATCTATATAAAAATTTCATTCCCTTTATATTTTAAGCAAAAACCCAAGGAAAAAGGCCTGAAGCTAAATTTCAGGCACCCTGCATGGTTAGTACTTAGTAGCACCCCCTTTCACAAGCATCACAGCTTGTAAATAATTTTTGTAGCCAGCCAAGAGTCTTTAACTTCTTGTTTGAGGAATTTTCATCCATTTTCCCTTGCAAAAGTCTTTCAGTTCTGTTAGATCCCTGGGCCATCTTGTATTTTGAGGACTATACATAGATTTTTAAATATGTTTAGACCAGTGGACTGAGGGCCATAGTAAAACCTTCAGCTTGTGCATTTTGAGGTACTCTATTATGGCTTTTGAGATGTGTTTAGGATCATTATCCATTTGTAGAAGATATCCTCTTTTCAATTTCAGCTTCTTTACAGATGGTGTTTTGTTTGCTTCCAGAATTTGATGGAATTTCATTGAATCCATTTTCCCCTCAACCTGTGAAATGTTCCTGGTGCCACTGGCTGCAACACAATGCCAAAGCACCATTGATCCACCTTAGTGTTTAGTGGTCGGAGAGGTGTTCTCTGCCTTTTTCTCAAAACTCCTTTGCTCACTGTGGCCAGAATGCTATGGTTTAACCTCATGGGTCCTCAGGACTTGTTTACAAAATGCATCAGGTCTGTTTAAATGTTCTTTTGCAAACTTCTGATGCTGAAATTTGTGCAAAAGATTTTTTCTTCTGATAATGCTTTCATAAAGGCCATATTGTTCAGGAGTCGCTGAACAGTAGAACAATGTACCACAACTCCAGAATCTGCTACATTTTCCTGAAAGTCTTTTGCAGTCAAGGAGGTGTTCTGATTTGCCTTTCTAGCAATCCTACAAGCAGTTGACTCTGAATTTTTTCTTGGTCTTCCAGAACTTATCTTGACCTCTACTGTTCCTGTTAACTGCAATTTCTTAATTACATTTCAAAATGCAGAAATGGCAACCTGAAAACGCTTTTCTATCATCTTATAGCCTTCTCCTGCTTTGTGGACATAAACCATTTTCAGAGTGCTAGGCAGCTGCTTAGAAGACCCAGTGGCTGGGTTTTTTTTTTAGACAAGGTTAGAGGAGTCCGGGTATTTAAAAAGCTTTGAAATGTGCATCACCTGGCGTTTCCCAACGATGACCGAATACAAACCATAACCCTAACAGGCTGATTTCAGTATGAGACCTCTGTCAGTTATTTGATCGTGCAAATCTCCTATAGTTCCCATACATTTGCAAGGTACTCTTTTTCTTTTTTCACTCAAATTGTACTAAACCAAAATATATAGTTTATAATAAGTATATGATATAGCTTAAAATGTGGAAAAGTGTGTTTCATCTTTGACTTTGGCCTGTTGGAGATAATTTCATCTTCAATTTACTTAACTGTTCACAGTAACAAATTTTGACCAGAGGTGCCCAAATTTTTGCATGACACTGAATGTATATGCAGTGTGATATATAGTCTGTGGTGATACTCACCTTCTCTCTTCATTCCCATGGCCAGGCACTTCTGGTAGCGGCAGTACTGACAGCGATTGCGCTGGCGCTTGTCCACGAGGCACTCTTTACTGTCCCTACAAACGTAGCTCAGGTCCTTCCTAACTGTGCGTTTGAAGAATCCTTTACAGCCTTCGCAGCTGTACACACCATAATGCTTACCTGCAGTAAACACAAGTTATTAAATGGCCTCTATCCTAAAACCTTTTCCTTGATGTCAACTTGTGCATGTTGGATTATGTACCAACAGTCATATTTTATGTTAACATGGTCCCTTTCCAACTTTGCTTTATCCAATATAAAATATTTATTAAAAAAAATATTTTTCAAGCTTAGAACAAAATGTATATTTTTTAACTGAGCAACTTTAAACCCGCCAGAACACTCACCGGACGAGCGGTCTCCGCAGATGGCACAGAGGCGTTTTTGTGACAGCATTGGGCCGGTGCCACCTGAAGACTTCAAACCAAATGGTGGCTTCACATCATCAGAGCTGCTCACAGCATGCAGCTCAGACATTGATGAGTTAATCTACAAAAAGAATAAAAAATAAACAATAGAAAATCTAAACTAGGGCACACAATTGGAATTGAATAATTTCTGTTGGCCTGTTTATGTATAAACATCATGTTAAGAGCCTGAATCAAAGCAGTTCTGGGTCTGGTTAGTACTTGGGATGGGAGACCACCAACATTAGGTTTTTTCTTGACATATTACTGACAATATCCAAGACATACTTAAAAAGTTAGTCATACGATTTTCTATGATACCTATTCATCCTGTCCATACTATTGTACCAAAAATCACCATCTACTACTACCTAATTTCAACAAAGCATATTTAGCTGAAAGTTACATTTCAAATCAAGCTCCCCTAAAACTGTTCCTTTCACTTTAGAAAAAATGGAACACCCTAGTTTGGCTGGAGTGTTTTTTTTTTTCTTTCATGACACCAAGCTTATGGCAAACCTGTGGATTGCTGAGGGGTCCGTAGCCCACCGAAGGAGTTCCAGGCACACCTGGAGAGCCAATAGATGAACTGATGACAGACAGTGGCGAGTCCAGGGAGCTAACAGGGCTACTGACGGCCGAGGTGGAGGGAGGCAAGGAGTTCATAGATGCAAACCAGAATGATCAACTGAGAGGAGACCGTGGGGCTTTGATTCTGTAGGAAAAAACAGAAAGCAAATCAGTGAATTTGGAACAGATTTGCAGAGATAGTTAAATGTAAAAAACACAAATTAAATTCTAGTATACATGAACAATGTCAGCCACAAAATGTGGACTCCAAACTCGTCTTAGCTGATCAAAGACAAGTACAATTATATTGGTTTATATCTGTTTCAAAGCCTAAGTTTTCAACAATGTGCACAGTGGAGCTCAACAAACTCAATCTCTTGATACTACAGCCTATATATACACAGGACCTTTGTTTCATTTTTTGTATACAGATATATACATCTGCATAAAAAATAGAAAGCGCTCCAATCTCCAGTCCTGAACCCCAATGAAAACTTCTGAAATGTGAACAAGATGAAAATGAATGGTTTTGTACTATTTTTTGCATCATTTGAAGAATACAAACAACCAAACAAATAAATGTGATCAGTAGTTGAGAGAGTTAATCCAAACTTAATTTTTTTCTCAAACACAGATATTTAAAGAGTAAAAAAAAAACAAAAACAAAAACAAAGAAACTGATCACTTGCAGTACTTGTTCCAGAACTGTAGCTCTATAACACTACAGTCTGATGCTGTGAGTGCCTCTTGTTGAGGTATGCTCTGGAACTAGGCACCATTACAATAATTGTGCACTGTATGGCCCTGCGCTCCTCCATGTGACAAATAAATGTTGCTGAAAGCTGAAATAATATCTAAGTTCAGCAATGTAACGAGAGGCCTGTGCATTTAAACAGTGGCGCAGCGTTAGTCTATTAGCATAACTCAACAACAACACAGCGCTTTAAAACTACGCACATGTCCAGGCTTGGCCACAAAATGACACAAAAACTGGCTATGCATTCATAAACACACACGCCCTAACCATGTATGTCTAACAGTTTGTTTACAAATACATGTTACAGGCTCAGGCGCTAGTTAGCCACGCTAACCTTAAAGCTAGCACGCAGACGGCTAACAGTGTCACCCCATTTACAATAATAAATATTACATTAGACACGAGATATTCAGTCTTTCAGAATAGCCAGGCCTTCAGACAAAACACATATGCCATTAAACTAAAACAGTCCATCTACCAAACGCTTAAAGCTCTTAAAATGAGCCAGCTAACGTTAGCCCCAGCTAGTTAGCATTAGCCAGTTAGCACTGTGAGTAGCAGCAGCAGAGCAGTTCGTTCAAGCTGATTAGTTCGGTACACAGCGGACACATTTGCATTTAAAATCGGCATAAAAATCACAAAAACCAACAACTCCACCAAGCTTGAATAACAAACGCATAATTTAGCCCATAGAGAGATCAATTTTACCAACCACGCAATCTGAAGTGAATGTTTTTGCATCCACGCAAATACCTTGTTAGTCCGCCTCCTAGTGGACCGAGCGCGCATGCGCACCCTGATAATAACAAACAAGCAAACAAACAATAAATAAATATATAAATAAAGGCTAAATCTTCAATGTACAGCTCAATTTAGTTTAAGTGACCAAACTTAACATTTGGTGCAGATGTAGTAGATCAGTCAAGACACGTTTAGAGTACAATTTTGCATATTTTTGAACTACAGCTGCAAAGCTAATGTTCTTAACAGCCTCAGTAGTAACTTAAATGAGCCCAATTAATTGTGTAATTGTGTGTCTTTCCGCCCATTCAGGCTTCATCCAGATCTGAATGAAGGTCCCACGGACCATTGGTTGTGGTTTAGGACACAGTATGACTTACTGTGAGCTTTAAAACATGCTTATCTAGAATCAGTTTTTAGTGATGATGGGCATCATAAATACAGACAAATCTGATCCAAGATCAGTCTTCTAATAGTCCTGAGGCTGTCTGAAGTGTTTGCCTGGAGCTGTGAGGTTTTATTCATTTTTAAAGTTCACACTAAGTCATACTGTGTCCTAAACCACGTCCGCTAGTCTGTGAGACCCTCATTAAGATGTAAATGAAGTTTGAGCGGATTGGAACAGGTTTTGGTTATGTAATGTTTACATAAACAACTGGGCTATTTAGGTGACAACTGAGTGCAGCTTCTAAGTTCTAAAATAAAGAAGCACATTTTCTCCAAAATTAACAGAGATATGATTTTGAGGGAAACATTTCTTTACAGTTGTGAGAATGACAAGGATTCCTTTCTTCACCTGTCTACACAGTGAAAGGTCTACCAGATGAGGCTGTCTGAGCTTGAGTAGGCGGTAATGAACGATGTTGCAAAAGCATTTAAGATACCATCAACTGGCTTAGCCGCATTTTTTACAAGAACCAAGAAACCTGAATATGTGGAAATCTGTACGCTTGCCTGCAGAGAACATGTGAGAATGTTTTTTTTTTCAGAGACAGTAAGTACTTCATTTTGTTTTATTGAGTTGGGCTATATGCTGGTTTACCTTCTGGTCATATGAACCAATGACACACACACATTAGTTTCTGTGAATTGTGGGGATATTACATATACTTACTCAAACCTTAAAATCCAAACTTTAACCTTAAAACATGTCTTCACTTTACAGTGATTTACATTGAAGAGATCAGCATGTAGTCCTGCAATGAAGAAAGGTCCCCACAACATGAATGTTTAAATAGGTTTGTAGTCCCCACAACATGGCATAAACCTGGTACATACATACAGAAGTAGTAATGGTAGTGCAGTATTAGTGAGGACATTCCATTCACTTGTGTATTACTGAGTAAAAATATACTTCACCTAAACATTAGCAAAGAAAGGTCAGTGTTTCTGCTGTTTTTATACAAAAAGTTTGTAATGAAAATTGACCAGCAAAATGTCTACACTTTACACTTTTACAGATCTGACATGCATTCCTATCATTATGAGGACTTTCAGTCACCACCATGGAGAAATACAAGGATACACACACACACACACACACACACACATATATATATATATATATATATCAAAATTTATTTATATAGCGCTTTTTACAATGGGCGTTGTCACAAAGCAGCTTTACATATTTAATATCAAACAAACTGAATCTAAGCCCGATG
>BRDA01004313.1:1882-15927 GCA_036984385.1 Crenuchus spilurus | reverse complement strand
AAGCCAATCTCCAGCATCATCAGGACAGCAGAGAAGATCATCAGGTGCAGTCTGCCAACACGTCAGTGGATCTACACCAGCAGGGTGAGGAAGCATGCTAACGAAATCACAACTGACCCCCAACATCCTGGACACCACCTGTTTCAGACACACTCTGGTACAAGACTCAGGACCATCAAAACCAGCACAACATGGCACGCTAACAGCTTCTTCCCCAGAGATGTAGCTCCTTAACAACAGTGGACACACCACACTGTAGTCCATAAACTCATCTATTACTGAACTGAGCTTCCACATCTCACTGAACTGCAACTGGATTCTGCTACATGTTGCTCCTCTGCACTATGCCGACTTGCACATCTGTACAGATGTTCAATCTCTGTAAATGTTCAAATCATCTGTACTTTCTGTATATTATTAGTTTACTATTTACATCTCTCAGCTCTTTATTACTCATTACTTTAGGCATGTTTTAACTTTATTATTCTTTGTTCTGTACTTCTGTTTATTGTGCTGTTAAATGTCATACATGGGTCACTCTCACAAAGTCAGATTCTTCATATGTGTAACACTGAAATAAAAAGATTCTGATGTAAAGATTGGTGGCTATTTTGTCCTCACAACTAGATGTAAGTGTTGTAATCTATCTTCAGCCATCAGACTCCACTCCACCAGAAACAAGTGTAAGGTCAGGTTTTACTCAAATTAGATTTAAAACATCACAATACATTATAACTCCTGTATCGTGATACAGATCATCTCAACAGGCTCTTGCTGTCTCACAGCTATACTGAGTTTGGTTGAAGTTGTAGTTCCTCTTGTTCACAGTGTTTCTCTTGTTTTTATGGACACACTGTTATGTTGCTACAGCTCAATTGATCAAGTCTAATCAGACGTGTCAGCACTGTAAGCAGATCAAAAGGAGCTGCTGGTGAGACATCAGCCTGGCTTTGTTTTTCTCACAGGTCCGGCAGGGGGGTGGGAAGGGGGTCAGGTCCACAGATGGACCGCGTTTCCACCCTTTTACAAAGACAACATTGTCACCATGTGTGAACAGGACCGTGTGATGGAAGACCAGCCCACCAAGATACACACAGGTGACCAGAGCCAAAGTCTCTGTGTGTGTGTGTGTGTGTGATGGGGGCACTGACCTGGTTTTGACCCTGTAATAGGAAGTAAATGTGGTTTTTAGCTAATAAGCACTCAGATACAGTGACAGTAGTCGGGACAAGAATGACTCCTGTGATTCAGGGAGGGAGGAATGTGTCCAAAAGTGTTCAGACACAGTGAAATAAAATTTTAGAAGAAGATGAAACAGCCACTATTGAGACTGTGGTCACCTACAGGGATATAAAGCCCACCAGTGTTGGTCTGTAGAGTACAACTGGGTTCACTGAACTGATGAAGCTCCAGGCAACACATTTCAGATGAGTCAGAGTGTCCAGGACTAATCCAACATCAGTACCTGAACTTGCTAAAGTTCACAACGCAATCAAATCCTCACAGCAATGTTCCAACTGCTAGTGTCTTCTCAGAACAGTCCCTGATACCGAACAAGCAACAGCGATGTTCTGGTTCTCAACAGCCCCCATAAGTGCTTTAACTGGGCCATATTTGGGTCAGAATTGTCTGCTGTCTGGGTAGAGAAATGCAAACTCATGTAGAAAGTGTGTTTCACTGGGATATTAGATCAGATTAATTTAAACTTTTGTCAATGTGATTGCACACAACAGAATTTTACCTACACACTTATCCTATCTGTGCACTGAAACACGCACACTACTGAACACACTAGGCTGTCAGAACATGTGCCTGAAGCGGTTGGGGTTAGCTCTCTATCCATGGTGCCTGGAGAGTAGTTGGGGGTTAGGTGCCTTATTCAAGACCACTTCAGTCATGACCTGCCCGTGGATCAAACTGGTGACCCTCCGGTTACAAGACCAGATTCCTAACCACCAGACCACGACTGCCCCCTACCAGCATATTTATGATTACAGTGATAAGTTACATCAACTTCTGTGATGATCTGGTTTAGTGAGAATACCGTGTCCATTCAGAGCTCATTACCTACATGTTTCAAGTACAGTACAAATCAGTCCTGTTCAATTGGATTTTGCACAAATAACTCTTATTAGTTTTACAGCCTTTTTAAATGTGTCAATAATGGGACTTTATTTCTGTTTCTGTACATTTCAACAAAATTATAACACTGTATTGTGAACATTGCTTAAAGTATGGTGGTGTATTTATGACAATAAATACTCTTATTGGCTTGAGGGTGTGTATTCTGTGTAATGAACTAGACCTGTCCTGCCATTGTAATGATTGTCCATCACTAAAGAAAGTGATTCTTCTCACAAACAGCTAGGCTTCTTTTTACATTACTGCTCATGTGGTCTTTTTTAATGTAAATGCAGTGAATAACAGGATAAAGGGCTTTCAGGTGTGATCTTATACCTACTTACTGCAGGTGGTAAAAAACCTGAAGGTGAGTTTGTCCTCTTTTACTGCAGTTATATAATGTTGGATGGAGCTCCATCACTCCAGTGAACAATGTTTCACTCTGCCGCCCAATGCTGAGGACTTTACACTGCTCTAGTGGACACTTGGCAATGGGCACTGGGTGACCTCTGGGTGCTCCAGAGCACTTGTTTCTATTGCTAATGATCTTACTACCTTAAACTCACTCACTCATTAAAGGACATCTCTGGACTAATCTGAAATCTACATTACATCTTGATTAGGTTGATTTTTGGGTTCAGAGACGTTTTAGTGGTGTATTTTTATAAGCAACTGGGCAATTTAGGTGACTATTGGGTTCTAGTGCTTTTTAGTCTCATAACAAAAAAAAAGCTAAATTTTGCCTCCAAATGTATGGTGACTAGAAAATACATTAATAAGATAAGATAATGGTGCAATGAACTGGTATCCAGTCATTTACAGGTTCTCTAATTAATTCTAGAGTTGGTTCTTGGTTCTAGAAGACCTCACAAAAGTAGCCTGAATATATTGAGAACAATATAATATGCTCATATTGTCCCATACTATGCATTGTAAAGGTATTTTGAGAGTGATACTGGGTGCTGTATCATTGTTGAATGTTTGAATCTGGTGTATAGATCACAACACAAACACTCTGTGGTTATGAATGTCCGTTGAGAGGCATTCATCCTTCATTTTTCAGGTGTGTAATCATAAACTAATACAGCTGAATGATAAGTGTCTTTACACAGCTCCTGTTTTATCTTCAGCTCTGTGTGATGCAGATAAGACCTGAGTTCAGAGAAAGTTCACCGTCTGGCCAATGTCTAATGTCAGTAAAATTGTGTCTATATGTTCAAGACATTGTGTTCATTCACCACAGACTCAACACCAAGTCCTCACAGTCCTCCAGGTCTGTCTGTCCATCAGGTCTTAAAGTTCAGCCTAACATTTCACTTCTTATCCCAAATGTAGCAGATCTATCCCAGACTATCAGGCTAATGTAGCTAACGAATAATGGAAGTTTATTTATACCAATTTATATTGTACCAGCTGCAAGTCATCACTTTTCCAGTATGTATACACCAGTGGCGACTGGCGAAAATATTCTAGGTAATATTCTCAACCATCCCAGTATTATTTAACACAAACTGCAGTATAGCAGAACTCTGTGACAAAGTCAATTCAATAAAAAAAATATTTAAAACTATTTAATTAGCATTAAACATCAGCAGACTAATGGTTAATGAAAACTGTCGTTAGTTATGTGCAAAGATATAAAGTACAGAATGTATCATTAATTACCAACTGAGTTAGAGTCAGAAACAAACAATACAATGAGTAAAAACACTATTAAGGCTAAATATTAGACAATTCTGTATTACATGTTAATAATATCAGACGTTCATAAAACCTCTGACTATGCTGTGGTGATAAATGAAGCTCATTAAGACAACTGATTGGAGGATGCTCATTGGCTAAATTTATGTTGTATCTTGTCTCGGCAGGTCAGTGATTGGCTGCTGTTTCTCTGACTGGATGATAGTCACCTCAAAACAGAGAGAGAATAACCAGAAAGCTAATTTCCCACAACATATTTTATATATTACATGTAAATGTGCATGTTTAGCATATACAGACTAAAAATACGTAAGTATTGATTATTTTTATTTTTATAAAAAAAAAAAAACAATTTCATCACATTCGTACCCACACATGACAGGTTTGTTTACTTTAGCTATTTTATTAGGTTTTTTAAACGTTTCACTTCATTTATATGCTATTTATATATTATATGCCTTCATATACACTGTTCACATCACAACCTTCATATACACTGTTCACAACATCACAACCCTCAAATACACTGTTCACAACAGCACAACCTTCAAATATACTGTTCACAATATCACAACCCTCAAATACACTGTTCACAATATCACAACCCTCAAAAACACTGTTTACAACAGCACAACCCTCACATACACTGTTCACAAGAGTGCATTCCTCACATACACTGGTTGCAACAGCACAACCCTTAAACACACTTTTCATAACAGCACAACCCTCATATATACTGTTCACAAAAGCACAATTTTCATATACACTGTTCACTACAACACAACCCTCACATACACTGTTTGCAACAGCACAACTGTCAAACACACTTTTCATAACAGCAGAACCCTCATATATACTGCTCACAACAGCAAGATGCTCACATACACTGTTCACAACAGCACAACCTTCATATACACTGTTCACAACATCGGAACCCTCAAATACATTGTTCACAACAGCATAACCTTCATATACACTGTTCACAACATAACAACCCTCAAATACACTGTTCACAACATTGCAACCCTTCAACACACTTTTCACAAGAGCACAACCCTCATAATGTTCACAACAGCACAATGCTCACATACACTGTTCATAACATTACAGCCATCACTTGGAAAAATACAAAAATGGAATTAGTTCTTCTTTGGGTTTATAGAGCATAAGGATTATGAGACATATCAGAGTGTGGCTATTGACTACAGCAGAACTATCTAGAACAGCCTACCTAAAAGGAGAGAGCCAGAAGAGAAAACAAACATGGGAGCTCCTCAATACACTGGCATCACTCTGCTCACCATTAACAAATGTGAGTGATCTTGTGAACAGCTGTATAACAGCCCCAGCATTTCAGTTCACTATTAATCCCTGTGTCAGTGCACCCCTGGATCTACAACCTTTCTATAATGTAAAGTATTAATTACAAAAAGCTAAACTAAACATATATGTTTTCAGCTTAGTCTTAAAGGTTGAGACTGTGACTGATTCACGAACATTGTCTGGGAGGTTATTCCAAAGTTGAGAGGCCATATAAGAGAAGGCTCTTCCCCCTGCTGATGATTTGTGAATTCTGGGAACTAGCAAGAAGCCAGCACCCTGTGATCTAAGTAAACAAGATGGTTCATAATAGGAAATAAGATCTTGTAAATACTCAGGGGCAAGACCATGTAGGGCTATATACGTCAGTAAAATAATTTTATATTTGATTCTGTATTTAACTAGAAGCCAGTGTAGTGCTCAAAGAACTGAGCTAATATGATAAAATTTTCTGGTTTTAGTAAGAACCCTGGCTGCTGCATTTTGAACTAATTGAAGTTTATTTAGGTTTCTGCTTGAGTATCCTGATAATAGTGCATTACAGTAATCTAACCTAGAAGTAATGATCGCATGTAACAATTTTTCTGCATCCTGTAGGGATAAGGCATTTCTATGGAAATATTACAGAGATGTAGAAAAGCTGTTCTGATAGTTTTAGTTATGTGTTGGTCAAATGATAAATCTGAGTCAATTATGACACCAAGATTTTTTGCTACTGAGTCAAGTTATCCAGTTATCCAGATTTAAATTTAAGCCTGATAATTTATTTCTCATGGTCTTTGGTCCCAGAATAAGGACCTCTGTTTTGTCACTATTTTAGAGGAGGAAGTTATATGACATCCAGCATTTCACACGTTTTACACAGTCCCCCATTTTCTTTAATCCTGTCATCTGGTTTAGCTGATATATAAAGTTGTGTATCATCTGCATAACAGTGAAAATTAATATTATGTTAACTTATAATGTGGGCTAATGGAAGCATATAAAGTATAAATAATAATGGTCCTAAGATAGACCCTTGTGGAATTCCATATCTCACTTTTGCACTGTTGGACGATACATCATTAACATTTACAAACTGGTAACGTTCTGTTAGATAAGACTTAAACCACATTAGGGCTGTTCCTGTGATTCCAACCATGTTCTCTAGTCTTTTTAGGATAATATTGTGATCTATTGTATCAAAAGCTGCAATTAGATTAAGTAAACCGAACAAGGATAAGCAGCCTTGATCAGAGGCAAGAAGAAGATAATTTGTTATCTTAATAAGAGCTGTCTCAGTGCTATGATGGGGTTTAAGTCCAGACTGGAGCTTTTCATAAATGTGGTTTTTATGCAAATATGAGCAAAGTTGTTGGCCACAACTTTTTCCAAAATTTTAGACATGAATGGAAATAGGTCTATAATTGGACAATGTGTTAGGGTCTAGATTTGATTTCTTAATCAGTTGTTTAATAACTGCTAGTTTAAAAGCTTTGGGTATGTGTCCTAAGTCAAGGGACAAGTTTACTATTGTTAAAATAGTCTTAATTGTAACTGAGAGTGTTTCTTTAAGTAGTTTTGAAGGAATAGCATCAAGTCTGCAAGTTGTGAAGTTTGATAAAGCAATAATTTTCTCCAGATCTAGTTGTGTTATTCAATTAAAAGCTTCCAGTCTGTCTTCCACAGCTGTGTTTTGTTCTATGTCATCTAAATCTCATAGAAGACAGCTTGGGGTTAAGGTTATGGGTGTAGATTTTTTGTCTAATGTTTTCTATTTTATTATTAAAGTCCATAAAGGTGTCAATGGTAAGATTAGCTGGAATCAGAGTTTCAGTGTCCACATGATTTTTTGTAAGTTTAGAAATCATGCTAAAAAGTACTCTAGGATTGTTTTTATTGGTTTCAATCAGGGATGCCAGATATTCTGAACATGTTCTATTGAGAGCTTTTTTAGAAATACTCAGTAAAGCTATTTTTCCAGGCACAGTGGAATATTTCTAGTTTAGTTGACCGCCATTTCATCTCTAGATTGCAAACAACTTGCTTTAAAGTGCGAGCCTGATCATTATACCATTGTGCAAGCTTTTTCTGTCTCGTCTTTTTATATTTAAGGGGTGTTACAATGTCTAGTGCTGAACAGAAGGTATTTCCTACGTAGTCAGTATTTCATACAATAGCGTGGAGATCTGCATATATTGTGATTGAGATGTAGCTCATAAGAGATTATATATTGATCTGTGATGTGTTACCTGCAGAATCAAGTCCAATCTTGTGCACTGTACTCATTCTTGCATCCTTTTTGAAAAAATTCAATAGAAAAATGTTTTAAACTCTTAAACCTATTTTATTTTAATAACATACATACAGTAATTATGTAAAATACTGTTAATATAATTTAGTGGAGACCTATGATCCGCATATGCACGCCCTGGCTCTGAACATAGATATGGAGACTTGTTGCTTGTCACGTTAGCTCAAAGAGACGTGAAGATGAGTGCAGGTAAAAGAACAGTAATCTTCATTATAACAAAATACACAAGAAAATACATGAAGGCTGTATACCTCAAGAGATTAAACAAAAAAAAACTAGAAAACTCAAATAAAGAAAACTAAATAACTCCAAGAAGATTAGTCAAATAGCTCTGATAAGTAATAGCCAAATAGCTCTGCTAAGTAATAGCCAAATAGCTCAGAGCTATTTTGCTGTTCCTTATCAGAGCTATTTGGCTGTTCCTTATCAGAGCTATTTGGCTTTTCCTTATCAGAACAGCCAAATAGCTCTGATAAGGAACAGCCAAACAGCTCTGATAAGGAATAGCTAAATAACCCTTAGCAAGATAGCCAAGTGATCCTTAGCAAGATAGCCAAGTGACCCTAAGCAAGATGGCCAAGTGACCCTAAGCAAGATGGCCGAGTAACCCTTAGCAAGATAGCCAAGTAACCCTTCGCAAGGTAGCCTAGTAACCCTTAGCAAGGTAGCCTAGTAACTGTTCGGGACTCAGTCAAAGTCTCAACCTTTAAGATTAGGCTGAAAACATATCTGTTTAGTTTGGCTTTTGGTAATTAATACTTTACATTACAAAAAGGTTGTAGATCCAGGGGTGCACTGGCATAGGGATTTATAGTGAACTGAGATGCTGGGGCTGTCATACCACTGCTCACACGATCACTCAGGTTTGTTGACAGTGAGCAGAGGGATGCCAGTGTTTTGGGGAGCTCCCATGCCTGTTTACCTTCTGGCTCTCTCCTTTTAAGCATGCTGTTCTAGATAGTTCCACTGGAGTCAATAGCCACACTCTGCTATGTCTCATAATTCCTGTGCTCTATAAATCTAAACAGAACTAATTCCATCTCTGTCTTTTTCCGAGTGAGTGATTGCCCACCAATCTGGTCCAATGCTGATGGAAGATTGATCACTATTCTCTGCATGATGCTTCCCTGGATCAGCTGCCCACCAAAAACCAACGACTGTGACCTGCTCCAGATGCCCTACACTACTGCCCACATTGGAGTTCATATGGACTTTCTGGCTGTTATCATTGCTACCATTATCATCATCATTCCTGTCCCACTACTGTCACCATATCAGTTCACCTGAGCATTACAACAACATCATATGATTATGATTTATTATGAACTTATATTTAGTGGACCAGAAAAGGATGGGTCCCCCATGTGAGTCTGGTTCCTCACAAGGTTTCTTCCTCCAGCTCTGAGGGAGTTTTCCTTGCCTCTGTCACCATTGGTTTGCTCACCGGGGATTAGGGATTAGGGATAAGGGATAAATGATTTGGTGTTTGTTACTACTGACCCTGTAAAGCTGCTTTGTGACATCAGTTGTAAAAAGCGCTTTATAAATAAATTTTAATTGATTTGATTTAGTCAGATAGCCTAGTAACTCTTAGCCAGATAGTCTAGTAACTGTTAGCCAGATTGCCTAGTAACTCTTAGCAAGATAGCCTAGTTGAAGAAAGAAGAAAGGATCAAATTGACCTGAGAAAGGATGGAGGCTGCGTGAAGAGTGCCATAGCACAAACAATGACAAGCAAAGAAAGGAGAGAACAGAGCTTAAGTAGTGAGAAAGATTAGAAGGGGAATTGCAATCAGGCGGACAGAGCTGTGGGAATGACAAGCCAAGATGCTTCTGGGAATTGTAGTCGGATATTAGTCTGTGGACATGGCTGAAACCTGAAGGGCAATGGATGATGGGAATTGTAGTGTATAGCTGACAGGACTTGAATGGAACCAATGGAACACATGTGTGTGTGAGAGAGAGACGAACAGAAAAGGGAACAAGTGAGAGAGAGAGAGAGAGAGAGAGAGAGAGAGAGAGAGAGAGAGAGAGAGAGAGTGAGAAGCAGAAAATGAAGCAGAGTGTCAGAAACGGGGCAGAGACGTTAGGTAGGAGAAAGGGGCATGACATTACTACCCCCAATGGTGTACCACCTGCTACACCCCAAGAAGGACTCGGACACCAGAAAGTAACCAAAGTGGAAGGCCAGGACAGAACCCCCAGTCTCTAAAGGAAGTGACCAAGAGTGTTTCAGAGCCAGTTGAATAATGAAAGTAGAAGAAACTGAAATTATAGTAGAAAAGGATAGCAAAGGCTTGTACTGGTCATGCCTGCTATCCTCTCCAAAATTAAGAACACCAAGCCAAAGTGAAACCATGTCACAAACCAGAGTCCCATAGGCCTGGAGGTCTCATACCTCTAGAGTCCTGGAGTTCCCAGAGCCCTGGAGGTCCCAGACCTCCATAGGGCCAGAGGTCCCAGAGTCCTATAGACCCAGAGCTCCATAGGCCCAAAGGTTTAGACCTACAGAGTTCCAGACCTCCAGAGACTCGATGGTTCCAGACCTCCATAGGCCCTGTAGTCCCAGACCTCCATAGGACCAGAAGTCCCAGAGTCTCTTAGGCCTGGAGCTCCCAGAGACCCAATGGCCCAAAGTTCTGGACCTCCAGACCTGTATAGGCCCCATGGTCCCAAAGTCCCAAAGCCCCAGAGGTCCCAGAGACCCTGATGTCCAGACCTCCAGAGACTCAGAGGTCCCAGAGTCCCATAGGACCAGAGCTCCATAGGCCTGGAAGTTCAGACCTACAGATTTTCAGAGCTCTCTAGGCCCAGTGGGGTCTCACACCTCCATAGGCCAGGTGGAGTCCCAGACCTCAATAGGCCCAGTGAGATCCCAGACCTCAATAGGCCCAGTGGGGTCCCAGACCTCCATAGGCCCAGTGGGGTCTCAGACCTCCATAAGCTCAGTGGGGTCCCAGACCACCATAGGCCCAGTGGGGTCCTAGACCTCCATAGGCCCAGTGAGCTCCCAGACCTCCATAGGCCCAGTGGTCCCAGACTTCCATAGGCCCGGTGGTCCCAGACCTCCATAGGCCTGGTGGTCCCAAACCTTCATAGGCCTGGAGGTTCCAGAGACTCATAGGCCCAGAGGTCCCAGACCTCCATAGGCCCGGTGGTCCGAAACCTTCATAGGCCTGGAGGTTCCAGAGACCCATAGGCCCAGAGGTTCAGACTGCCATTAGCCCGGAGGTCCCAGAGTCCTATAGGCCCGGTGGTCCCGGATCTCCATAAGGCTGGACAACTTTTTTGTTTGGATTGATTTGGACTGATTTGGACTGAGCTCTCGCCAGTGCAGTCATATTACGGTGCACCAGAACCGGAAAATCCATTCCGGCTCACCCTCATATGAGTGATCTGAATTTAATGAGATTATTCTTAATGAAACTGGTATACTCTTATATTCCTGTCATAATGATTGTGCTGCCCTTGTGCTGCATTCTCCTGAATTTGCAGAAGTAGACAGCTAGCTAACCCTTGGTCTTGAATAAAGTTGCTGATATTCAAAAGACTGGTAACGAACTCAAGGTGTACTTTTCTTGTGTTTACTTGAAGTATTAGCAAGTGTTTATACAGGACTGATAATTGGGTAAAACTGTAAAAATTAAAGGCACAGTATGTAGTTTCCAGCGACATCTAGTGGTTTAGTTTCCATATTGCAACCAACTGAAGACTTTTTCCACAGCTCCTCCCTTCCAAACATGAAGGAGTCTCTACAATGGCCGTAAGATTTCATATATCTTTGATACTCCCTAACGCGATGTCTAATAGCAGCTTTAGAGCTAGTGATGTCAAGTGGTAAGATTAATTTTAATTAGAAATTTAGAAAATGTAATATGTAAAATTATCATAGCTACAATACAGACGAAACATATTTTCTGCACTTCAGTAGTGCTATTGTAAAGAAAGGTACATGAATTCCACATCATCAGATATAGAAATAGCATGGTAGCTAGCCTAGGGTGACCAAACGTCCGTATTTCCCGGGACATGTCCGTATTTCACGTCCTGTCCCGGGCGTCCCAGGTTTTTTTTTAAAAGTGAGGAAATGTCCTGGTTTTTCAAATTATCTTCATTGGCCCATTAAAATGTAAATTTACAGGCACTAGGGCACTGCTCACGGCGCTGCGTGTGACGTAATCCCTGAGCGCAGCCCTGTTCTGAGGGCAGCGTGACTGTCAGTACGCAAGCAACATGCCGAAGCGCAAGTGTATGTTTACCAACGATTAACAGAAGAGTTTCCCCGCTTTCAGACCGGGTCGAGACAAATGGGAAGCCTTGTGCACAGTGTGTTATTGTTATGGTGTGTCATTTGTTAATAAATTTTTTTCCAGTAGCCGACAGAACAATATTTCGTTCGTTACTGAGGGTAACTGAGTATCATGTGTTATTTGGAGTTGAGAGTTATTGTTAACTTTTGTTGTTAAGTAAGGGAGGTTTAGATGAGACATTATTTATTTCATTGTGCTATTCATTCATTACAGGAAATGTTAACTTAAGCATTTTGAATAAATGCATTTTTAAATAAAATTGTTATTTGAATTTTTGTCGTTGAGTCTTACTAAAAAGCATTTTTAATAAACCAACTGTAAATATGCTATTGCAAGCCCCCCCCCCCCCCGGTCCAAGGTGTCCTGGTTTTCCCAAATGAAAATATGGTCACCCTAAGCTAGCCCTATACATTTCAATGGATAAACATGCTATGGCTAACCGCTAATAGTCCACATGAACTAGCATGGCTAAATAGTTTAACACATTTCCACACTACACTACAAAACCTAAATATTTGATGTAAAGCTAAATTACCTAAGTTAAATCTAGTCTACTAACACAAAAAACATAACTTACAGACAAATAATGTCCCAAACTCAAACGTTTGCAATGCTTTTCAGCACAGAAAACTGCAGCATGAGATGATGTGGTTTCTGCTACCACTACAATAAAGGAAATAGCTTGAGCTAGTGTTTTTGTTATTAACAGTTGAGCAAAATTTTCATTTCAAAATGAGAGAATGAGAAACTCCAAAAATATGCTAAGCAAGGAACTTAAGGAACAGCCAATTAGCTCTGACAAGGAATAGCCAAATAACCCTTAGCAAGATAGCTAAGTGACCCTAAGCAAGATAGCCAAGTCACCCTTAGCAAGATAGCCAAGTAACCCTTAGCAAGATAGCCTAGTAACCCTTAGCACGATAGCCTAGTAATAGGGTGACCAGACGTCCTCTTTTTCCCAGACATGACCTACTTTTGAGACCTAAAAAAATGTCCGGGGGGAATTTCAAGATCGTCCGGAATTTTGTTCGACTGCCTCAAACATAATACATGTACAGTGCATTGTGATTAGAATTGTCACTCCGTTCCATTCCACTCCATTCCAGGTTTCTATGTATCGCAAATTAGTCACGCCCTTCTCCTCAAATCTATCTACTTTGCATTGTGTGTGTGTGTGTGTGTGTGTGTGAAGAAGAAAGCGTGGGCTTGCCAGTCTACGCCCGAGTGTGTACAAGTGAAAGCCCGTGTGTGTCTGGCCGGTTCTACGGCAATGCTGAAACGAAAGTGTACATTTACGGAGTTAAAGAAAAAACTCCTGTGCTTTTGCCAGGGTTGTGATCCGTATGAGGCAGAGTGCTTGACGTGTAAGGCAGTCACTTGTGTGTCTGTGGCAAATAAAGGTGCCAACGACTTGCAGGTGCACGTCAATTCACCAAAGCACGTGAAAGCAGCCAGAGCCAGGGGCGAGAGCTCTTTGGCTAAAGTCACAGATTTCTTTGTGACAAAGGAATAATTTTTTTACTTAATCTTTCACTATTACACTCAAAACATGTCAGTGTATGTTTTTGTTGGTGTACTATGTAGTTTTGTGCTGTTCAATAAATGCAATTTTTACACAGACACCATGTCATTTGTGTCATATCATACATCGATGACCCCCCCCCCCCCAAAAAAAAAAAAAAAAGAAAAAAAAGAAAAGGTGTCCTCCTTTTCAGAAACCCAAATCTGGTCACCCTACCTAGTAACCATTAGTAATGTAGCCTAGTAACCCTTAGCAAGGTAGCCTAGTAACTCTTATCCAAATAGCCTAGTAACTCTTAGCCAGATAGCCTAGTTGAAGAAAGAAGAAAGGATCAAAATGATCTGAGAAGGAGGCTATGTGAAAAGTGCTGTAGCACACACAACGACAAGCAAAGAAAGGAGAGAACAACAGAGCTTAAGTAGTGAGAAAGATTAGAAGGGGAATTGCAAACAGGTGAACAGAGCTGTGGGAGTGATATGAATAAGCCAAGGTGGGAATTGTAGTTGGATATTAGTCTGTGGACATGGCTGAAACCTGAAGGGCAATGGATGATGGGAATTGTAGTGTATAGCTGACAAGTACGGTGGCCCTGAAGTGCAAACCACAACAACATTAACAAAACGCTATTACAAATCACAAAACGCAAAAACATTAACGAAACGCTATTACAAATCACAAAACGCAAAAACATTAACGAAACGCTACAATTACAAAAAACGCAAAACACTAAACATTATCGCAAAGCAATTACAAAAACGCAAAACACTAAACATTATCG
>BRDA01004312.1:0-15085 GCA_036984385.1 Crenuchus spilurus | reverse complement strand
AATATTGACATTTGCCATCTCCACATCATTGCATTCGGTTTTTATTCACAATTTGTATAGCGTCCCAACTTTTTTGGAATCCGGTTTGTACATAATATACAGATTTTGAAGCCAAGGCTTTTCCTTCTGCTGTAGAGCCTAAATCCATAAGCTGCTCTTGCAGTTCACAGCTAATGTACACATTAAAACAAAAGTACACGTCACTATTTTGCTTCAGTAGCTCAGTGTGACCCAACACTGCATGAGTAGACTCAGTAAAATGTGTTTTCCGAGTGCTGTAGGTGAAGATCCCTTCTCCTTTTTCCTCCTCTGACTTTCTTTATTTCCCTTTGCCCTTGTTGGCCTGCAGAAGAAAGCACAGACTGAAAGTGCTCGAGAGTTCAGCAGAAAGAGTATAAGAGAGAGAGCGGAGCAACTGAGTGTTCTCTTCACTGGAAAACAGCCTCAGGTGATGGTCAGAGTCTGGCTGCACTAAGATTGACCCTAATCAGACATGATGGTGCTGCCCTGCCTGACCTGCTCAACCTCTAATCACAGACAGTCCAATCCAGCCTTGTTAACACTCTTTTTTTTGCTCATTTTTGTTTTCTTTGGGTTTTTTCTTTTGTCATATCTGAAGCCAGCTTAGTTATGTGTCATATGTTTCCTAATGAGCTTTGAGTTTACTGCCAACACTACTACCAAAGAGTGAGTTTGTGTTGTGGTGAAGTTGGTCATGATTACTGACCTCAGTGACCAGCATGCTTAATCAAATGCTCTATATCTTGTTTCTCCATCTCACCTCATCCTCTCTCATCTCATCACTTGTCTCATCTAGTCTTATCCACGGTCATACTCTATCATCTCTCTTGTCGTTTCGTTTCGTCTCATGATCTCTCATGTTTTGTCTCATTTCATCCTCCGTCTCATCTTGTCTCATCCTCCATCTCGTCTTATCCTCGGTCTCATCTCATTCTCATTTTCTGTCTCATCTCATTCTCATTTTCATCCTCTATCTAATTGCTCTTCTCTCTAATCTAGAGGATTGTTTCTCAGTCTTTCTCTTTTTTGTCTTTGACTTTATTTCTCTTTGTAGGTAGATGGACCCTTTCCTGCTGCCGTTTCTCCTCTTTGTAAACCTCTCTCAGTCCACTCTCTCCCTGTGTGCTCTGCTCTCTCCTGTCTGCTCTCTCCTCCTCCCCCACCTCCTCATAAACAGGTAATCTCAGCAGCCTCTCCATTACTATACACTTAATTGACAAAAGTATTGGGACACCTGTTTGTTCATTACTGTATTTCAACAGACCGGTGCATGTGATCATGTAGATGCCACACAGATGTTGGCACCAGGGAATATAATCCACCCAAGGTTGTCATGATACCGGTATTTTGACTTTGATACCAAGTGTAGTATCAGATAATCAATATCAGACCAATACTCTGACTATACACTAAACACAGTCAGCATTGTATTTTAACACCAAACATTTGATAGAACACAGACACATTTTTAAATGTTTACACTGTTTACATGTCTGTTCTTTGTTTACATGCTCAGCTGTTCAGCTGTCAACTAAATATGTGACCCCGCCAGGGAAAATCAGGTCAAAGTCATTATTTTTTTTTGTTTTGTTTTTCAAAACAACCTTTTTTGTGAATTTAAGTCTTGTTTTTGATCAAAATTTGTACTCCGATAGATATCTGAGACCATTATCTTTCATTTACAGCAATAATACTGAGTGGCTAAGTTTTGTCGCTAATGTGAGTGACACAATATTGACACGATATCTCAATAAGTTGCCCAGTGACTTTGGCCTGGATTTCCCTGGTGGGGTCACATATAATAACATACAGTATATCAATATACAGTGAAATACAGTTGAATAATGCATCAAAATACAGGAAAGTACATTAAAATACATTTAAATACAGCAAAGTACCGGTATATCAAAATACAATCAAGTATATTATATCAAAAAATACAGCAATATACAGTAAAATAAAGTCTCAAAATACAGTAGTCATGTCACACACCATCATTGCATCACTTGTCTACAAATACAGTAAAGTACAGTATATAAAAATGCAACAAAATACAGTATATCCAAACACAATAAAGTACAGCAAAATACATCAAAGTATAGTAATATTCAGTAAAATACAGCATATCAAAATACATCAAAATACAGTAAATTACATCCAAAATATTACATAAATAAATAATAAATAAAATTAAATAAAAGTTTAAATAAAAGTTATACATAATATAAATAAAAGTTTTGATACTTGGTAGAAGTCTAGTTCACACATACAGAATCAGGTCTCAGACACTAAACATGTCTTGTCTGATTGAGTTCATTTGAGTGAAATTTCATATTTGCTTTTTTTTTTACCAAACTATATCTTTAAGACAGGCTCTCAGTTCTCTCGCTCAGTGTTTTTAAATCGGGTGTGGATTTGGAGACTATTTTGCTGGAATGCCTGATGGTGCTGTTTGTACCAGTATGAGACATTTGGTGAAATAACATTAGAGCAGATGATCTGTATGAATGTGAGATGCTCTTCCTGTTGGTTATAGTGTGATGGACAGTCTGAGTCTCAGCAGAATGCTGCTCATCAAAAACCTTCAGATCACTCTGAAACCAAACGTATAGAGTGCCTCGATCCTTCCAAACAGGTATCCACCATCTGTCCATGTCTTGGCTTGGCTTTGCATGGTTTGTGTATGTAAATAAAAACAAATGGATTTGTCTTGCACATCAGACACACCTTTGGCCAGTGTTTTTAAGGCTTTATTCACTTTTACTTCTCTTGTAGCTTCTAAAATCACTCTTTATCTGTTATCTGACGTTACAGTGCAGACTGTCCCAAAAACTTTCATGGGAACTTTGTTTTCTGGCATACTTTCTCAACACCAGATGTTTTTACAAGCATACCACTCCTTTTTAGGATACGCATGAGTTTATTTATCAGGAGTTTTGAAGCAGAGAAGCTCCTTTAACACTTTCACCACACACTGAGGATGTTATTAACAGTAGTAACATTACACCAAGTCCTACTAATATATTATCAGGGCTGCTGTGTAAACAACCTGCCTTCTCTACGTCATTAAAGTTCAAACCTATGCTGGCCACTGGCTGAGCAGTATTGAGAACACATGTATAAATAAGTGAGCAGTCAGCTGTAGCAGAGTGTAAAACTATCCTCATGGATAAAGGAAGTGATGTGACTGATGTCCAAAAGGACATGATAATAGTGTAAGGGGTGAAGCATGGTGGTGGTAGCATCTCAGAAACAACTAACTTTGTGGGATGATCTAGAGCTGCTGTAGTGAAGGTGCACTGAGAATGGACTTCTCATACACTGAGTGTCTCCCAATGGCATAACAGTGGGTCCCCATGGGGCATTGATGCCAACAACTCTGGTGAGTGGTACAGAGCAGTTGACACACCTCAGTGGACCAGTGAACCTTTAAACACAGTAAATATGCCCGTGTTAAATCAACACTATTAGAGTTAAATTAACACAAAGTGTTACATTTTGACACCCTCTGTGTTAATTTAACTGTAAAGGTGTTAACACTGGCAGATTTACTGTGTAATGAACAGGAAAGTGTGAGAGATCATCATTATGTTGCATTGTTAACATGGCCATAATATTCTGATATATTATGATTGTGATTTTTTGCAGTATTACAACGTTACATATGTTAAAGACTGCGTTAATTTGTTGGACTGTGCAGAGCAAAGTGTGTGGTTTTAGTGTGTGTGTGTTTGGAGTTACATTAGAATTAGAGCAGTAGTCTTGGTTGAGTGTTTCAGTCTCCATCCCTCTTCCTTCAATTACAAACTTAAAAATAAAGATCCTTTGGAGTGACACAGTAGTACAGCGGTGCTTAGTTTTGGTGCTGGAGCTCCACCACCCTAGTGGGTTCACTGCTGTAATATCAATACCCTAATTACCTGAATCGGGCATGTTCAGGACGGAAGGGTAGCAGATCTCCAGAGCCAGGATTGGCCAGAGCTGTTATAACCACTCTTTGTCCTCAGTGGAAGGTTAATTGGTTCAACACTTCAAAGAAGCCTTTGTGTCCTTTATTTTTAAGTGTCATTTCAGTGATACTCATCTGTCCATTGTGTCTGTTATTGTTCAATGTCTCCTCCCTACACCCACCTTCCTTCCTCTGTTTCTGTCTTCCTTTCACATCCACCTCTCCATGCTGGGTTAGAGGACAGTTGGAAAGGTCTCCTCTGCTATTGGTGTTAAAGCTGCCACTCTGGCCATCCTTTATGAAACCGATCACAGGCCCAACAATCCCGTCACACTGTCTCTGGTAAGCAGTCTCATCTGCACTGAGGGAAATAATAATAATAATAATAATAATAATAATAATAATAGCTCAATTTAAGTAGTACCTTTCTCAAACCGAAAGACGCTTAACAGAAGTGAGAAAAAATCAAATATAATTTCTGAAAGGTAAAGCTTTCTGAGACTCTGGCTCTAGTTCAGACACGCCTTTAGGCTATTTTTAGAGTTTATTTGTATCATTACTTGCTTATGATGGATCATTTGATTTTTTTCTCATAAAGGAAGGACTCATGGTTATATATTTGCTCCTGGAGCTACATCATGAGATGTTTTTTTCTTTTATTTATACTCAGTCATTTCTTTGCCTGCAGTTGTCGCATCAGGATGTGGGAACATCCACAGGCTATGAAATTACATAAATAGACACTGCATATCAGTTCTCCCATAGACAGGAGAACAGTAGAGATTGTATTGTAATATGAAGTTTTTGTCCACAGACAGAAGCCAGAAGATCCCAGGATGCTGGAGGGGTAAACGTTGTGCTGCTTACTTATCTTGCTTTGCATGTCTCCATATTTAATCAAAATAAGGACTAAACTTCATGCTGTAATCTGATTTTTTAATGATCTGTTGTGCACTTGAACGTCTTAAATAGCTTATAGTCTTATGAAAATCTATAAGGCAGAGAGGAGTGCACAATTAATCCTCTCTGAGGAATGTTTGGGTTCCTGTGGCCTGCTTTGCCTGTAGAAATACTTCTTGCTTTGTTAATATATCTCACAATGTCTCACAGTGTCTCACATTGCTCACAAATAGCTTTAGAAATGGTTGTAATTTTGGTGCAGACAGAATTTAGCCATTGAAATCAATGGAGTTTTGGACATTTGTTAGCCTGCCTTGCTTGCTGTGTTGTGCATTTTATAAATGATCTCATCTAGTCATTCTAATGACATTCTGCTCTGGGTACAAGTCCACGATCACACACATGCTGACCCAGGTCATACCTGAAAGTTTGTGCTGAAATTGTTGACCCTTCTCACCAGGGTACGTCATGCCTTGTACTGTACAGTGAAGTAACCACAGGTCTAGCGCCCCTGCTGGCTGGCTGCAGTATGATGTGTAGCTCCGCCCATTCCCATGTGTTTCAATGACAGAACAGCACATTTTCAAAGTTGTTTTCTCCTTTAAACAGTCTCATGAATAAATGTTACACTTATATAGCGCCTTTCTCAAACCCAAGGACGCTTTACAATCAACACACTCCATTTACACACACTCAATCACACACAGTTAGTTTCTCTGTGTTAATATTTTGCCACATTTATATTTTCCCCCAGTAGTGTGTGTGTGTGTGTGTGTGTGTGTGTGTGTTTGTTTTGATGTCTGACTATAGAGGACTTTATTAGATGTTGTGGATTCTGCCTTTTTTGATGGTTGGGTTTATATTTATAAATGTCATTGATTGGGTAACACCTCTGACACACCTGTTAAATTAGACCTAATGTACCTGAAAGCTCATTACACACCACTTCTCACTGTTTAGATGAAAACAAAGCAACCGTTAAACAGGACTGAATGTCCTGGTATCATGTTGACAGATAATTAGCCTAGTGGCCTGGTCTGTATGTAAACAAAACAGAGTTTTGGGTTGGGTTTGGTGATGCTCATATCCTACATTGGCAAGTTCAGAACCTGCAGAATTCTCAGGTGCAGAAATCCAGTCCCAGTAAATCACATCAGTGTAGCTTTCAGTACTCATAAGATGTAGCCCGAGATACAGCTTTTGGATTTTTACAGATTCTTTAAGCAATGCACAGTCTGACTTGTGTTTAGTTAGCCGAAACGTCCACTCCTTGGAAGATCTTGAATATTTTACATTTTAAATTGTTTGGAAATGGCCTTATAGCCCTGCAGCAACATATGCTTATCTAAGATCACTGCTGATGTCTTTCCTCCTTGGCACTGTGTTACCAAACACCTGAATCCTCCAGACTAGCAAACTGCTAAAACTTCTGATTTGCACTCACACTTATTGATGATCAGTTAATCAAGAGCATTTGATTAGCAGCACCTGACCCTTAATTCCTAAGGGTGTACTTAGTTTTTCACACACTGCTTCCGCATTTTGGCTTCATTTTTGTTAAATAAATAATGACACGGTGGAATCTGTTGTGTGTTGTTCATCGGAGATTGTTTTTACCCGAGACAGTCATTGTGTGATCATTCTAACTGCACCACCTTTACAGACACCACCTCCTCCACATGCACCCTAATGCTCATTTTGTATTATGCTGTCCTGTGTGTGTGTGTGTGTGTGTGTGTGTGTGTGTGTGTGTGTTTAGGCTAACGTACGACGGGAGTTTGCTCCAGGTGTGGGTGGCAGTGACACCTGTCACTTCTGCAAGAAACGTGTGTATGTGATGGAGCGACTAAGCGCAGAGGGCTTCTTTTTCCATCGAGAGTGCTTCCGCTGTGTTGTCTGTAGCGCCACCTTAAGGCTGGGTGGACACGCGTTTGATTCTGACCAAGGTACCATATCTTCACCTGCTGAAACAAAGATCTGTTACTTTACAGTCCATCTATCCAGCTGCTGCTTTTACTAATGAGCTAATAATTATTATTCTGTATATTGTCAGGAAGCTAAAACTCTTATATATACTTATGGACAAAAGTACTGGGACACCCACTCTTTCGTTGCCCTGTCTTTGTTGGAGTAAATGTCCATCAAAGGTTTTCTACTAGATTTTACAGCATTGCTGTTAAGATTTGATTGCATTCAGCCAGTGAGGTCAGGTTGTTGGATAACCACCACCACCACGTCATCTTCAGCTTCGCCAACCCATCCCAAACATATTTGATGGAGCAGAAAACACAGTTCCACAATGCTGGTGGGCTTTATACCCCTCTAGCCCACACCTGGCATTAGACATGGTGCCAACAGGTTCATGTTTAGTCCTATTCTACTGGAATTACTTATATACAGGAACTAGACAAGCTGTGCATTTGTACACCTGAATCCACTTTAAGTAGCTGAATGCATTCATTAGAAGGGTGTCCAGAAACTTTTGGAAATGTATTTAAACAAAAAAGTTAAATACATAATACATAAATACATAATCTACTTTTAGGCACTCAGGTGTATTTGTCATCTCTATTGGGGGTATATTATAGATAAGAGTGTATGTGTCCTTTTAATCTGTATCTGGACTGTCTTTCAGCACAAGGTTTGGTCATTTGGATGATGTCATTTTAAACTATGCTTTGATTAATGATACTTTGTTCATTTTGCAGGCACTTTTTACTGTAAACTTCACTTCTCACAGCGAAAAACCAGCCATAGGCACAGAAAGAATGAGGTAATGTCTAGCATTAATGTCTCTCAAACAACACACAGTCATAGCAGAATATTGTGATCACTCTAGTTCAGCCTGGGATGTCACAGATGTCACATGACAGGGTTTACTGCATGTATAAATAAGTGAGCACACCAGTCAGTTGTAGCAGAGTGTAAAACCATCATCATGGACAAAGGACTTTATGTGACTGATTATTACGTCCTCTAGGGGTTAGACGCAATAAAGGTTTTAAGTGAGCACCCACTCAGCCTCAGACCAACAATCACACCACGACAGGTTACTCTAAACACGGGTTTTATTTTCAGATGGCTCAAACCAAATAATCATACAGGACTTTAAGATCCTCAGGGTGACCACTGGCCAAAACAATAAACAAAACGATTCTAAACCAAAAAGAGAAACTAACTTCCTAACTGATAAAAAGAAAATACAACAAAACTCGCCTACCTACTCTTCTCCAAAAAACAGGCAAAATGGAAGTGGCAAAAGAATAGGCAGGCCACCCCTACAATCCTGTAGACTAAAAGATGTACACAAGTTTGCTCTGAGGTGGCAAGTGCCCACTGGAGCAACACGTCAAATCGGACGAGGACAAAAGGCAGCACACAGACTGCTAAACAAACAGCTTATTTAACAGCAATTTAGCTAAGCCAATAGGAAGCAACCAGAAGTGCGGAGCAGCAGGCCGGTAATCAGTCCACTCAATGAATCAGATCACGCAGGCGGAGTCACACAGCCACTTCTCACAGAACAACCAATCCTCACAGCACAGCAATTAACCAGTGCAGCAGTGACCTGAGAGAGCAGAGAGCCAGAGAGAGAGAAAGAAAAACATGCCCCAACCCTCACAGGACAGAACACTGATGTGTTAAAGGACATGATAATAGGGTACCAGGTGAAGCATGGGTGGTGGCAGCATCTCAGAAACCACAACATTGCAGGATGTTCTACTGCTGCTGTAGTGAAGGTGTACTAAGAATGGCCTTCTCATACATTGAGTGCCTCCCAACAGCATAACAGTGGTGCCCCATGGGCCATTGATGCCAACGATTACAGTAACCACCAAAGTGAACCAGTTAACCTCTATAATGAACAGGATAGTGTCAGAGATCACCACTGAGTGATTCAAAGCACATGCATGATTAATGGTCAAAATATTCTGATATGACTGTGTATAATGCTTTTCTTTCATGTGTCCCATATTTAATATCTTACCTCCCTGTCTTGCAGATCCTCGGCAGCCTGTCCTCTGTTGATGGTAGTGATGGTTACTCAGCCACTGGCAGCCTCCACAGCCAGTCTTCAGGTACCCTGAGTTCCCTCCTTAGGAAAAGCCTGCAGTGGCCACTGCACGTGGGCCGCAGCCTGACTGGCACGCCCTGCTGGCTTGCCCACCGGATGCATGGGGCATCCCGGGCTGTAGGGGTTCACCTCAGAGAGCGGCAGGAGGACTATGCCTTCTTTTATGAGCTTGTGAGCCTGGGACTCCCTCTCCTGTTTATGCTGCAGGAGATGGTAGGCCAGATAAGCCTCGAGGGAAGCACTCAGTTACTGGAATAGGGTCAAATTATCTTGGCACTAGGCCTTTGGGAGGCTGTAGTCTTTCCTCTGTGTCTATGAGGTGTTTATAGCCTGGCTGGGGAGATCTTTAACCCTGTAGTCTTGGCTGTTCACAGAAATCTAAGTATTAATCTGATATTACTGCTGTCGCTTACGGCTAAATGGTGATTGTTTTACTTAAGTTGTACTCCAAATTAGGTTCTGTTAACATTTTTAACAAACTAAACACGGATGATTATAGGTTTTCATGCTCTAACACCAATTTTAACCTGATTGGGTTTAACATGTTGGAGCAGAGAATACCACAAAGAGAATGAAATCATTATTCTATGGGGTTTCAGAGCTCCTCTGTATTCCTATATTAATATGTAATCCTGCCTTCTGTTTACTTTGGTATCTAAAACTTACCAAAAATGAATCTTAGAGCACTTTATTGTGAGGGGTTGTGTAGGCCAAAGCTAAACTGCATGGCATGGTTTCATGTGGATTGCACTAGTCCTTTAATTCATGCTCAGACTTGCATTGTGTGTAATGGAAATGCCAAACAGTATTTCTTTTATTTTTAATGCTTAATATAGGCTGGTGTTCAGAGGAAGAGTTAAAAGCTTTTAAAAGATTTTTAACCATATTTAATCTTTTTTCTTTTGCATTTGCAAGTACTGTATGTATTCATAAGTTTTCGCCTGTATTCCTAAGTGCTGCACAGCGGTGCTTAAAAGTTTGTGAACTCTTTAGAATTTATCTTTCTGAATAAATTTGACCTGAAACCTGTCACAAGTTTTAAAAGTAGATTAGAGAAAAATGATCCAATATTACATGTCTGTGAGTGGCAAAAGTGTGTGAGCCTTTGCTTTAAGTATCTATGACGCCCACCCCCTTGTGCAGCGATAACTGCACAACTTCAATAACTAAACATTTCCAGTAATTGTTGATCTGTCCTGCACATCAGCTTGGAGGAATCCAAGGACTGCTTCCTTCAGGTCCTTCAGGTCCTTCCACAACATCTGTATTGGACTAAGGTCAGGACTTTGACTTGGCTAATCCAAGACATCAAATTTATTTTTCTTTAACCATAATTTGGCAGAATGACTTGTCTGCTTATGGTTTCTGTCTTTCTGCATGACCCAGAATGTCCTGACATTTTCCTTTAGAATGCTCCGATATAATTCCAAATTAATTCTTCAATCAATGATGGGAAGCCATCCTGGCACAGATAGAGCAAACTACGCCTAAACCATGATACTACCACCACCACGTTTCACAGATGGGATTAGTTTCTTATGCTGGAATGCAGTTTTTTTCCCTTTCTTCAAACATAACACTTTTCATTTAAACCAAAAAATCTATTCTAATAGCCTACTGGCCATGTTGTGAAGATCAGACGTTTGCCAGATCCCTGTTCTTTAAATAAAACAGGGCACGCACTTACTCCTAATTGTCTCAAATTCTCTTCTAATCAAAAAGGTTCACATACTTTTGAAAGTCACAGACGTATAATATTGGATCAATTTTCCTCAATAAATAAATAAATGTATAATGTTTTCAACTTTTTTGTGTGATTTGGTTCTTTTTGTCTACTTTTAAGACTTTATATGAAGATTTATGTCAAATTTATGTGGAAATACAGAAAATTCTAAAGAGTTGACAAACTTTCAAGCACCACTGTGTGTATATATACACTTCTATTTCTAAATTCCCTTCCTCTGTTTCTCTTCATTCCTCATTTCTCCATTCTTTTCCATCTCATACACTGGTCTGTTTCAAGTTTTCAATGCTCCAACCCCTGATTGACTGAGTGATGGAGGTAGAAGGTGATTGGCCTGCACGAGTCAGGTGATCAGGGTGTTGTGTTTAGCTTTGCACTTGTTCTGCTGCCTGTTCCACATAACCACCTGTTAACCAAGCGTGTTGAGAACGTGGCCTTGGGTCTTCTGTATGAACGCATTTTTAGGAGGTTTTGTGGTGTCACTGTGCCTGACTGAGACACAAAGATGCATCCACTCATTCCCAGAACTAACTCACTAACAATTGCAGAGCACTAGTGCTGTCCCGCATCCAGGTCTGCTTGTGAAAACACTGAATGCCTTTATGGTCTGAATGCTTTCTGGTGGCGTAACTCCTCTCCACTCTTCTTCTTCTTCTGTGTCCTTATGTCATTTTCTGTTGCAGAGGCTGCTTTGCTATCCAAACCCCGCTCCATACCTCCTTGTTCTGAGGTCGCCACTTAATGGACGATGCTAGTTTTGCACGATTTCTCCAAAATCTTGAGATTATGTTTTGTAAATTTTAGAGCTATTTATAATTCTCCTACAAGCCTGTAAATTCACAGCAAAGATACATGTTTTTTATTTATATTTAAAGCCTGTAAGTATTAAATAAATTGATTTTCAACTCAGTTTTGGTTTCTGCCTTTTGTTTACATATAAGCTACATGTGTAAACCATCCTACATTAAAGCATATCTGTATTTATCAGAGCGTTTGACACTGATGAGCTCTCTTGCTCTATTTGTATCATAAGCTGGCCTTAAGGAGAATAACCCACTGCCATTTACACCCACTCAACACCTTCACACATCATCTCTTCTCTTTCTTTCTAATACGTTAACTTCACCTTTTTCACCATGGCCATGAAGCATTTGGTCTTCAGTTAGAGTTTGGAGAACAAAGCTGTTAATATTGGAAATTGTTGCCCATTTAAAAGTGGGTATTCAGTCCAAAGCAGTGCATACATTAGACCCACTGCAAATGCAGCTCAGCAGCTTCTCTTCTGGGACAAGTTTCTCTTTTTGGGTCTTTTCTGTCCTCTTTCCTTCCTTCAGTCTAAAGTATATGGACGTGTTCTCTCACTAGAAATAAGTTACTTTATCATAAAAATGGTCAAAATACGATGGTATTTATGACTGAACTGGATAAAAGTCTTGTATACTTAGAAGCTTCCATATTCTTCCATTCTTATGGACTCTGGTCAGGAGGTGCATTGCATTCTAAAGCTGGGATGCCCAACTAGGTCTTTTCCAGGTCTTAAGGCAATTGCAAGAAAAAGTATATGAACCTTTTGGGATTACTCAGATTTCTGCATAAATTGGTCATTAAATGTGTTCTGATATTCATCTAAAGTCACAACAATATACAAACACAATCTACTAATACCCAACTATGCTGCACAAAAAATTATATTTTTCATGTTTTTATTGAACACTGGATGTAAACATTCACAGTGCACGATGGAACAAGTATGTGAACCTTTGGATTTAATAACTGGTTGACCCTCCTTTGGCAGCAATAACCTCAACCAAACATTTCCTGAACAGTCAGGAGGAATTTTGGACCATTCCTTTTCACAAAACTGTTCATGTTCATGGGATGTCTAGTGTGAATCACTCTCTTGAGGTCATGCCACAGTATCTCAATTGGGATGCGGTCAGGACTCTAACTGGGCCACTCCAGAAGGTGTATTTTCTTCTGTTGAAGCCATTCTGTTGTTGATTTACTTCTATGTTTTGGGTCATTATCCTGCTGCATCACCCTTCTTCTGTAGAGCTTCAGTTGGCAGACAGATGGTCTTAAGTGTACCTGCAAAATGTATTTATAAACTTGTGAATTCATTTTTCCATTGATGAGAGCAATCTGTCCATGCCCTGAGGCAACAAAGCAGTCCCAAGCCATGATGCCCCCTCCACCATATTTCACAGAGCCTTTTTTTTCCCTCCAACATAGCGTTGTGTGTTCTTTCCAAACAACTCAATTTTGGTTTGATTTGTCCACAGAATATTTTGCCAGTAGTGATATAGAACATCTAGGTGCTCTTTTGCAAACTTCAAACATGCAGCAATGTTTTTTGGAAACCAGTGGCTTCCTTCGTGGTGTCCGTCCATGAACTCCATTCTTGTTGAATGTTTTACTTATTGTAGATTTGTCAACAAAAATGCATGTGTCAGAGATTTCTGTAAGTCTTTAGCTGACACTCTAGGATTCTTCTTCACCTCATTGAGTGTTACTGCACCTCACTGTGCTCTTGCAATCATCTTTACAGAACAACCACACCTAGGGAGAGTAGCAACAGTGCAGAACTTTCTCCATTTGTAGACAGTCTGTCTTACCGTGAACACATGAACATCAAGGCTGTTCAATATACTTTTGAAAACCTTTCCAGTTTCATGAAAGTCAACAATTCTTGAATATGGGTCTTCTGAGAGCTCTTTTTTGTGAGACATGGTTCACATCAAGCAATACTTCTTGAGAACAGCAAGCTCAAAACTGGTGTATGTTTTTTATAGTGTAGGGCAGCTTTAACAAACATATCCAATCTCATCACATTGATTGGCTCCAGGTTGACTGACTCCTGGCTCCAATTAGCTCTTGGAGGCGTCATTAGACTAAAGGTTGACATACTTTTTCCACCCTGCACTGTGAATGTTTACAAGTTGTGTCCAATAAAAACATGAAAACATATCACTTTTTGTGCTGTATTAGTTTAAGCAGACTGCTTTTGTCTATTGCTTTGTCTTAGATGAAAATCTGAACACATTTATTGACCAATTCATGCAGAAATCCAAGTAATTCCAATGGGTTAATATACTTTTTTCATGCAAATGTATGTCACATAGTAATCACAAAACTCAAAACCATTGGTTCTTAGTGACTGTCATTCATCAAAAAGTTAGAATATTGTGTTAAAAAAGTTTAACTGTAATTTAGATGGTCATATTTTATAATAATTTCACATGAAGTGACTTATTTATGTCAATTCTTGTTTGAATGTTGATCAGTGTGACTTACAGCTCATAATTGTCTCAGATGATGAGGCTTTTGTGACTAAATGACTATAAACAGTATAAATATTGTGTATCTCTCAAAACTACAACTGTCACATTACTAATATCAACACTCCTGAACCAGAGACAACATCAGAAGTGTCTCACCTGGACTAAGCAGAACCAGAACTGGACTGTTACTCAGTGCTCCAAAGTCCTCTTTTCAGATTTCATTTGTAAATCAAGCTCCTAGAGTCTGGAGGAAGAGTGGAGAGACACACAATCCAAGCTGTCTGAAGTCCAGTGTGCAGTTTCTGCAGTCTGTGATGGTTTGAGGTGTCATGTCATCTGCTGCTGTTGCTCCACTGTGTTTAGTCCAAAGTCAACATCTACCAGGAGGTTTCAGAGCACTTCATGCTTCCATCTGCTGACAAGCTATATGGAGATGCCCAGCAGCTGTCCACAGTGCCAACACTACTACTAACCATCATATTACTGTGACTGATTGACCTGAACTCCTGAATCTAAAGGGTATTGTCAAGACTGATCAACATATAAACCATAAAAATATTTCACTTCATGTGTAATGAAAATAATTCAATTAAATTATGATCCATGAACTTGTGTTTTGATGTATGACTGCAAAGCACCATTTGGTGAGCTACACTAAACCCAGAAATCAGGCCACAAAAAGCTGTAGGAGTTAGGGCTTAAATTTTACACATTTTACACTGAAATAGCCAATGTTTCCAAAGTTGTTAAGACAGACAAAACCTGACATCACATTAGCTAATGTTACCAATCTGGTCACAATACTTAACCTCATATCTACAGTGAGGAAAATAAGTATTTGGACACCCTGCGAATTTGAAAGTTCTCCCACTTAGAAATCATGGAGGGGTCTGAAATGTTCATCTTAGCTGCATGTCCACTGTGAGACACATAATCTAAAAGAAAAATCCAGAAATCACAATGTATAATTTTTTTATAATTTATTTGTGTGTTACTGCTGCAAATAAGTATTTGAACACGTGTGAAAATCAGTGTTAATATTTGGTACAGTAGCCTTTACAGAGGTCAAACATTTCCTGTAGTTTTTCACCAGGTTTGCACACACTGCAGCAGGG
>BRDA01004311.1:45155-55566 GCA_036984385.1 Crenuchus spilurus | reverse complement strand
GGACAGCTCTTTGGTCTTAGCCATGTTAGTAGTTGGAGCTATCGACCTCAAACAGGTGCTTCTAATTTAGAATAATAAGTGGAGTGGAGGTGGACTTTTTAGAGGTGGACTAAAAGGTCTTTGAGGGCCAGAATATTTGCTGATTGGCAGGTGTTCAAATACTTATTTACAGCACTAACACACAAATAAATGATTTAAAAAATCATACATTGTGATTTCTGGATGTTTTCTTTAAGATGATGTCTCTCACAGTGGACATGCACCTCAGATGAACATTTCAGACCCCTCCATGATTTCTAAGTGGGAGAACTTGCAAATTCGCAGGGTGTTCAAATACTTATTTTCCTCACTGTAGAAGATAATGACTGATACATAGCTGGTCACTGTAGCAACCACTACGTGTGAAAGTGTTCAGAGGATCCAGTAATTATGTTGGTGTTGTCCCCACATGCTACGTTTCCCATGCAATTACCTCAACTGTGATGCTGATAGTTATGCAACCGTGTGAACCTGCACAGTAGTTCAAAATGCAAATTTTAATGAATGCCGAAGGTGACCAGCCTCCAAGAGATGTCGGCTAATCTGGCCTCACATCACGCTGGCCGCAGTAATCTGTATTCATATTACGTTGCACATCAGATGAAAGTGTCCTAATTAGCAAACAGGTCCTCCAGTTTCTATTCATCACACTGACACTTGCTCCTACATGAAATGTCTGCCAACCAAAACTACAGGAATCAGGCCCGTCGAGCCTAAGAGGACCCCCACAGTGAACAAAGTGTGGAAACAAGTGTTTCTGTCTAATCAGATGCTCCCACCCACCTATCATACACACACACACACACACACAACCCTAGCTGGCTTGTAGCAGCCTTGGACGAGGCGATGCTCCTTCACCCTGACACAGATGAAATGCAGAGAAACGGTGGCAAACAGATGAAACATCATGGGTGTCTTTGAACAGGCAGAGTCCTGCTGAGGAGGCTTTGCCTGTGCCTGAAGCTTTGTTGGGTGTTATTTTTTTGTTCTATAAACACACACACACAAATCTCAGCGAAGCCTGTCACAGACTGGATTTGTAAAGGGCTTTCAGAGCCACCACTCCCACAGAGCTCTGACATATTTCAGGATAAAGTGAGCCACTCCAGAGGCTCACAGTGGGGAGTGTTAGAGAGTGCTGAACTCAAGCGAGGACCCCGTTTAAAGGTGTATCGTGAGTGTGTCAAGTCCCCCTCGGCTGCATGAAAATGTCAAGTCAGTCGCTCGGCATGGAAAGGTGCATTAGCAATGAATATCATTAAGAACTTCATTTGTGTTCAGAATTTAATTCAAAAAGGTAAACTGTCATATTTCAGGCAAAGATAATTGTCTGTAGAAGGTTTTTACAGAAATCCTACAGGTTTCTGTCCGTTCATCAGCCGTTTTTCTTTACCGTCTGTTTTGCTGCACTTGCAAATACTGACCACCAGGTGGCACATGACAGGGTTTTTATTGAAGTCGCAATGAAAATATACCACTTAAAGCCATGCATATGATAATGACTGATGCATAGCTGTTCAGGGGTGCATTTCCCAAAATGTTCTTAACGCTAAGTACTTCGTAGCCTCATACTTACGAACTTGCTTAAATTTACAAGTGTTTCCCGAAAGCCTTCATAACCCACGTCATACTTAAACTCGTTCGTAAATCTACAAGTGGTCTGACCCTCTCGTAACTCGCTAAGTTGTTCTTAACTTGAAGTTTACGTTCAGTTCTGTCTGAAAAACGAAAGAAGCCGCTGATCATCCTTTGAAATACGCAACTCAGCACACACGTGTGTATTAAACAAGAATTCATGAACATTTAAATTTTCTTTTGAAAGCGTAATAACATCACGTAAATTAGAGCCAGCATCCTCAGTTCAGTACTACACATACATGTACTTATTAAGTTAAATTATTGTTTTCACGAAATAAAAAACTAAGATTGCTTAAAGTACAATATATTATTTATTGATATACACATATAAATGACATAAATGCAGTGGGTTTTTTTTCAGTTTAACAGTCGTAGTAGTAAATTAATATATTGTGTCCCAAGCAATGGTTACTCATTGGCCTAGTAAGCTTGTCAACTCTTAACCAGTCAAATTCACTGATTAATCATGGACACATACAAGCCTATTTATAGGTAGGCTTGGCATGCGATGGACAGCAACTGCAAGTGATTGTTGTTTTTTTGTTGTTTTTTTGCATGTATGTAGTGTAAATACTTTTTTTATGTTTGGTTTTATAATTATTGTTTACATAACGATACGTTTGTGGCTTAATAATGAAGAAATGTATGTAAATCGGTGGTTCAGTTTTCGACTGGCCAAGCCTATTTGACGCAGACACAAAGGCGGAGTCAACTAAGTGCTACTTAGGGACTCGTTCGCAGAGTTGCCAGGTTCGCGGTTTTCACGCCAATTTTAGGCTTGTTTGAAAATCTAAGTGAAAATTCAAGGGTGTCGAGGTGCGTTTTTTTGGGCTACTTTTAAAAATTACTGCGGCTGCCAAAAAAACAACAAAAAAGTGGGTGTTGCCTAGGATATTACTTCAACACGGCAGGCAAACGTGTATAAGTCGACACTTAGGAAGTTTGAATACAACAATAACAACGAAGAGAACATAACAATATAAGGAAAGAGCCTGAAAAGGAGAGAGATGTAGAAAAAGATTTGATGGACTTATAAGTCGTACACTCATAGTTGTTTTGCCATTTGCTTCAAAAATGTGACAGACATATATTTTGGGCTAGTTTAAGCTTCTGAAGGGCGGATTTTAGACTGACTTTGGGCTGGATATTTTTGCTGGACCTGGCAAACCTGCTCATTCGTAAGTTTGGAAAATAAGAAGGCTTTTGGGAAACAGTCGGAAAAATTGCGTTCTTAATATTATGTCGTTCTTAAAGTTGTACATAAATCGCTTTCGGGAAACGCACTCCAGAGTAATAAACCACTATAGGTAAAAGAGTTCTGAAGATCCAGTGATGATGTTACATTTGCTACTTTAACCAACACAGGATGTTGATACTGTTTGAACAGTAATTTACTCAAACTCCAAATAAAATGTCCTCGTAATCTGAGATTTCGGTACAGCAGTTTATTTGAACATGAAAAATGATGCCTTAGAGATTACCTGCATATCCTTCATGTTTGTGTCTGTCAGGGATAGGGACAGTGCCGGTAAACTGTAAATGAGCCGGAGTTCATTTTCATCTGTTGTCCCTGGACAGATGTTAAAATAGCCATTAAATCAACTAAAATGATAATAAAATGTTTTATCACACAAATAATACCTACAGACAAATAACCAACCTAATACAAAGCAATGTCACCAAAATTAAATGACAACACACCATGCAGAACAACTGCAGAGAGCAAAGGTCAGCAGGCAGTTAATCAGTGTTGCCAGATTGGGCAGTTTCCTGCCTAATTGGGCAGAAATTGGGTTGACCAAAATTGGGCTGGTTTGCAGTTATTCTTCATTCTGCTCAGGCATCAGTGGCCTGTGGGGCACCACTGTTATGCTGTTGGGAGACACTCCATTCTCGGTATGTATACTAGCAGTAGTTATCCTTCTTTCATTGCTTGCAAGTTTATTCTTATTTATTTACTTTTCTGATGGCACATGGTCTTATAACACAAATTACGAATACTTTGAAGACCTACAAATAAAATCACATAAATGTAAAATTTCCGATCTGTACATTTTTACAATATCAGCAGGTTAGAATTTGGTCATGTGACTGAACTGCTTAAGTATTGTTGAAATGCTGAACATGAGCTGTTTTGGGTAGTTTTTCGTGTTATTTGCCTGGAAATCACTGTAGCAATCTGGCAACCCTGTTGTTACCTCTAGTAACGTAAATACTTGTTCTTTTTACAATTGTATCAGAGACCATGAGGGGTATTTATTGTTGGTATGGTAATCACACTCATAGAGTAAACACAAATTAAACAGAAGTATACCTCACAGAATAAGATGGAAGATATCTAATATATGACTGTAAATACATTTAGGCATCAGTCTGAAAACAGGTCCTAATTTCTGTACAGCAAAGTCATATCAGATTATTAAGTCTACCCCGATATGGAATGAACACCACCCGGGATGTCACAGATGTCACGTGACAGTGTTTACTGCATAAATAAGTGAGCACACCAGTCAGTTGTATCAGAGTGTAAAACCATCATCATGGACTAACGATGTGATGTGACTGATGATAACAGGGTACCGGTTGAAGCATGGTGGTGGTAGCATCTCAGGAACTGCTAACTCTGTGGGATGTTTTAGAGCTGCCGTAGTGAAGGTGTACTGAGAATGGACTTCTCATACATTGAGTGTCTTCAAATTCAAAAATCAACATTTGTTGGCCATTGATTGCAGAATGGAACGACTCCAGATGCTGGTACAGGGCAATCAACGTGCCAAAGTAGTTTTAATGGGCAACAAGAGCCTCCAGATACCTTTTGTCTCCTAATACAGTCCATACCACAATTTCTTGTTAGTGTCTTCCAAGCCAAGAGTGGTTAGTCCCACTATTAGCACGTGGTCATAATATCCTGATATGACACAGGTTGGGCTAAAGCACTATATCCCAGGATTTCCTGTGGATTGTGGTTGTAAGGCCTCATTCTCTGGGTTTTTTTTTCAGGAGGGAATAAATTAAAATCTTTTCATATTTTCATGAACAGCTTGACCCAAGTGCAATAAAAGTAAGAGTAAGAAAATCAGCTTATCCTTGGCTAAGGGCAATGGAGGCCAAATCGGTCAGAGGAATTTAATATTTGCTGTGCAGGCATCTTATATCATCATATGCATGGTCAGCATGTAGAGTTGTGTCTGGTTTGATTGTGTAGCTCATGAATAACAGACTGTTTTACTTTAAGGGTTTGATATTTGCCGTTTTAATGCGGTCCCGTCAGTTTTTAATATGTTTCTGCGCTCAAATCTCTGTTGACTCTCTTCTGTTGAGTCAGGCAGAAAGTCAAGACATATTTTACCTCTTATCACAGACTGTACAGAGGAAGTACTGAGGCCAATTACCCACACTGTCATTTGTCTTTACCCAGCTAACACAAGAACGTTGCAAGAACACTGCGAGAAAGTTCCATTTAGGTTATGCTAACGTTTACAGAACGTTATGGTGTGGAGTTCTTGCTTGGTTATCAGAACGTTGTGAACATTAGGCTAGAAAGTTCTTTGAACATTCCCTTAATGTTGTTATTATTATACACCCGGTCAGGCGACAAACAGGGAACATTCGTTCATCGTTAGGCTAACGTTGCTAACCATGCATGCTAACCATGCAAGAACGATACCAGAACGTTAGTTTAACGTTTTGTGTTATATGGGTGTAAACAAACGTTCTGGTATCGTTCTTGCATGGTTCTGTTAACTGACAACGTTCCTAAAGACTAAAGTTTGAACAAACCCAGATATAACGTTCCAAGCTAACGTTAGCCTAACGATGAACTAATGTTCCCTGTTTGTCACCTGACCGGTTGTATAATAATAATAACATTAAGGAAATGTTCAAAGAACTTTCTAGCCTAATGCTCACACCTAACGTTCTAATAACCAAGCAAGAACTCCACACCTAACGTTCTGATAACCTAAATGGAACTTTCTCACAATGTTCTTGCAACGTTCTTGTGTTAGCTGGGAAAGACTGATTCGTTTAAAGTTGACTCATTAGTCACTTTCCTAAATATCACAATTCTGCTTAAGTTTTCTAATAAAAAATATCTCCGTCCCTTTACAAGTCTCAAGCAGGAGTAACCCAGACTAATGAAAAAAGGAAATCAAGCATACACTGATCAGCCACAACAATAACACCACCTCCTGGTATCTACACTTATTGTGTATTTTATCAGGTGCACTGTGTAGTTCTACAATTACAGACTGTAGTTTAACTGTTTCTCTGTAGACTTTATTCACCCTGTTCTTCAAAGATCAGGACCCCACAGAGCAGGTGGATCATTCTCAGTGACACTGATGTGGTGGTGGTGTGTTAGTGTGTGTTGTGCTGGATCATACACAGCAGAGATTTCTAAACACTTCAGTGTCAGTACTGAACTCAGAATAGTCCGTCAATCAATTCAGTCAACAATGTCCTTTGAGCCATATTCTGTGACCACTGATGCTGGCTAAATGCAGACCATTTTATTTCTAGATGAGTGGACAGTGAGTGAACAGTGTTTAAAAACATCAGCAGCTCTGCTGTGTCTGATCCACTCAACACACCACCACCACATCAGTGTCACTGCAGTGCTGAGAATGATCATGGGTCTCCGGGTCCTGTGTTCCCCAGGGTTCTATGTTCTCAGGGTTCACTGTTCTGAAGGTCATATGTTCTAATGCTGGTCCTACGTTCCAAGTGTTCTGTATTCTCATGGTTTTCCATTTGTATTCTTATGTTTCCATGTATTGTAATATTGCATTAACACACCCTAACTCTCCTACTCTGTCTGGGTCAAATTTTGCCCATGTCAGGTTAAAATAGTTCATAAATACATGGTCATATCAGAATATTATTACCACCCCTGGTTTGGAATGAGCTTGGCCAGGAACATCACCGATGCCACGTGACAGGGTTTACTGCATGTATAAATAAGTGAGCACACCAGTCAGTTGTAGCAGAGTGTAAAACCATCATCATGGGCAAAGGATGTGATGTGACTGATGTCACATGATCATATGTACCAGGTGAAGCATGGTGGAGGTAGTATCACTAACTTTGTGGGATGTTCTAGAGCTGCTGTGGTGAAAGTGCCTGAGAATTGACTTCAGATACATTGACTGAGCCTCCCAACAGCATAACAGTGTTGTACTAAGAGCCATTGATGCCAGAGGAAAACGACACTCTGGTGAGTGGTAGAGAGCAATCAACACACCACAGTTGACCAGTTAACCTCTGTAATAAACACAGGAATGTGTTAGGGAGCACCATTAGCAAAGGGTGGTTACTCCCACTACTAGGTGGGTGGCCATAATATTCTGACATGACTGTATATTATTCAAACACTTCAAAACAGTCACATAAGCGCAACAAAACCAGTGGTAATCGTTTTATTTAACTTAGAAAGGCTCATTAAATTAGATAGATAGACAATCAGACAGAGTTTAATTATATTTTATTTAGAGATCATGAGAAATCGATACCGTAAGATGTAAGCGGAAATGGACTTTTATTTTGAAGCTAACTGTCAGCCGCACATTGGTGATCTACATCCGGCGATCTGTATATCACGTGCTGTGAAGAGTTTGACTGGGCGATGATTTGAAGATCAGCTGAACCTGCGACGTGTGTTTAAAAGCTGCGCAGCGTCGCCTTCTGCCGCAGAAGCGGAGCGTTTCTTGACAGGAGTCGATGGGCTTACATTTAAACATATGAAGTCGATAATGAAAATAAATAAATACTTAATTTAATTATTGTTTTAGTGTGTTAGAAAGACGTGAAACGTGCCGCCGGTGGAGTTTGGCCTTAATTGCTGTTTTTATGGTAATGAGAGGAGAGGCTGATAGCCATGTAGCTAGCTGGCTAAGCTAGCTCATAAACACTGGGGCTTGTTTTGTTTTGCCTTCTGCTGAAACCCGGATGGACATTACGCGTTAATAAAACAATCTTACTGGATGTAGTAACATTAACGGGACTGTCACTGACAGACAGCTGAGCTCACAGCTCTGTGTTTAAGGTTAAATAAACACAAACGTCCTGACAACACCCAGCTAATATAAAACCCAAAGCTGGATAAAACGTTGGACCTGGTCGGGCTGAAGACCAGTTCGGCCGGAGCGCTAACCCCTCAGAAGAAGATGAAGAAGCGCAAAGAGCTGAACGCGTTGATAGGACTGGGCGACAGTAAGAGGAAGAAGCCGAAGAAAGGCTCCGGACACCGGCTACTGCGAACCGAGCCGCCCGGCTCTGAGTCCGAGTCCAGCTCAGAGGACGAGGAGTTCAGCCTTAGCACTGCTGGAGCTTTCCGGAAGTGAGTCAACAGAGCTGACACTGTCACAACAAAGCTGTGTTTATAAAACAAGTAAACGGTCTTATAGTTATTACACACAGTGTGACATTTTTCAGCCTTTTGTGTTTTACTGTCGATCAGCTTGGCTTACAGTTCATGTACATGAGAAATACAGAATCTAAGATAATGAGAATATTACATTTGAGTATATATGTATGTAAATGTATAAAATCAGCTCCACTCACCATTTACACCAGTGTGTGTATATATAAAGTAGACTGTTTATACTAATTTCCACCGTGTTATGTGACCCTGATGTGACGTGTTAGTGTGCTGAATGGATCAGCAGAGCTGCTGATGTTTTTAAACACCTCAGTGTCACTACTGGAGTGAAAATAGTGCACCAACCAGCCACCAGCATGAGTACAGCATTGGTCTACAAGACCAACAAGGTACATGTGCCTAATAGGGTGGACAGAGAGTGGACACAGAGTTTAACATCTCCAGCACACACTTAACACACCACAACCACATCAGTGTCACTGCAGTAGGTGGACTCCAGGAAGTTGGGAGCTGGGAAAGCATTGTTGACTGCATTTGCGGTTATGGTGCAGAGAAGGCATTGATCTGATTTTATGCATTAAGTCATTATCAGCAGAACATGAAGGCCTTTTAGATGCTCATCTTAAGTGAAGTGCTTCAGTTAATAGCTCATTTTAGAGCTTTAGAGATTTCAAAGTGTGATATAGGCGAGTATTCAACATTTTAATATTTATATGGGAAAAGAAAAGTTATTTTTTTTGCCTCACTGGGGGAAAAAGTTTAATTAAAATTGTCTGTCGTGCCTTTTTTGCAGAAGTTACACCCAGTGCTGCACCATCTGCTACCCTCTCTGTGTGTTTATCATTTTGGCTGCTTGTGTCATGGCCTGCGCTGGATTGATATGGATGCAGATAGCACTTAAAGAAGATTTGGATTCCCTCAAAGAGAAACTTCGCACCAGTGAGTTCACACTTTCAGTACCGGCCAAAAGACTAGACACGTTGTACAAAGGTTTGGAATTGGTGGTTTAGATAATATGATAACATTTTATTTGCAGATAAAAGTATAAAATGTGTGTAAAATAGTAGTCCAGAACAACTTTTCAGGTTTAAAATAATTATCGGGACTCTGAGACTATAAATGAAATGAAGAAATGTCCAGGCTGATGAGCAGAGCTGTAGATTAAAAATTTGAAGTATGACTTTAAAATTGTGATCCAGAATTTATTACACTTCAAAAGCTGAGATCTTCAGAGCAGATACTTTGAACATTAAATGAGTGGTTACAGTATATTAGTTTAATGAAATAATAATTAAATGAAATATTGAATATTTATATTTTTTTAAATGGTAGCCAGTTTATAAAATTATACTGTTTATAAAATTGCAAACAAATGTTCATTTTGCAAGTGAGTCAGAACTTTTTGCTGGTCTGTATTCTATACAAGATCTAAATCTTATCACACATTTGATACTTGAACCTGTAGTCTACTCTACAGTATGCTCACTTTTTTATTTGCACAAAATGAAAGACGTCACCGTGAACCTTATGTCTAATGACTATATTATCTGTAATTTAGTTATTAAACTGTAAAACTCTCCACCTGGATAAATGCTTTGACAGTTCTTTACTTTGTGATCTTGAAAACATTTACAACAATAATTTAGTCTTGTGTAACCATCCTGAATGAAGTTCACTGTCACTGTGCCAGAGTCGTTTTAATCTTATCAAGGATATTATGTTTTATATTAACAGTGGAATCAAATCAAAAGGCTTCTTCACATGAATTACCAAAGCTTAGTGAGGAGCTGAAGGCCAAACAGCGACTGCTGGAGGATATAGAAAGTGGAGACAAGGGCTTGAACAAACTGTGGTCCAATCTTACGGAAATCAACAGAAAGGTATGTGAGCACTAGATTTGATTTCAGTAGAAATTGTGAAGGTGCTAGACTATTGTTCCCGGTATGGGTGCTTTTCTGAATATCTGCTCTCTATACACTGGCAGAATATCCAGCAAAATGAATTAACATTAATCAGCTACTAGTGTTGGATAGTAACAACAGATACAGTCATGGCTGAAAGTGTTGTCACCCCTGAATTTTTTCCAGAAAATGAAGTATTTCTGCCAGAAAATTATTGCAGTTACACATGTTTTGTTATACACATGTTTATTTCCTTTGTGTGTATTGGAACAACACAAAATTAACTTGATATTTGGCTGCACACCCATTGGAAAAAACAACAAATCAATCGCTTCCTATAACCATCAACAAGGACAGCATTACACCTCTCAACTGGAATTTTGGACCACTCTTCTTTTGCAAACTGCTCCAAGTCTCATATTTGAAGGGTGCCTTCTCCCAACAGCAATTTTAA